>JAQZBX010022800.1:0-31293 GCA_029593785.1 Cabassous unicinctus | reverse complement strand
CAATACCATGCTGTTTTGACCACTGTAGCTTTGTAATATGTTTCAAGATCAGGCAGTGAAATTCCTCCCATGTCACTCTTCTTGTTTAGAATGTTTTTGGCTATTCGGGTGCAATTTCCCTTCCAAATAAATTTGGTAATTGCGTTTTCTATTTCTTAAAGTAGGGTGTTGGAATTTTGATTAGTATTGCATTGAATCTATAAACCAGTTTGTGTAAGATTGACATCTTTACGATATTTGGTCTTCCAATCCATGAACATGGAATGTCTTTCCATTTGTTTAGGTCTTCATTGATTTCTTTTAGCATTGTTTTGTAGTTTTCTGAATATACATCCTGTACTTCCTTGGTAAAATTGATTCCTAGGTATTTGAGTCTTTTTGTTGCTATTGCAAATGAATTATTTTTCACATGCTTTCCTTCTCAGATTGTTCAATACTAGTGTACTGAAACATTTATTTTTGCGTGTTGATCTTGTATCCTGCCACATTACTGAACTTGTTTATTAGTTCCAGTAGCTTTGTTGTAGATATTTCAGAATTTTCTAAATATAAGATCATGTCATCTGCGAAGAGTGAGAGTTTTACTTCCACTTTTCCTATTTGAATGACTTTTATTTTATTTTTTTCTTGTCTAATTGCTTTAGGTAGAACTTTTAGCACAATGTTGAATAATAGTGGTTACAGTGGGCATCCTTGTCTTGTTCTCAATCTTAAAGGGAAAAGTTTCAACCTTTCCCCATTGCGTACAATGTTGGCTGTGGACTTTTCATATATGCCTTTTATCATATTGAGTAATTTTCATTCTATTCCTATCTTTTGAAGTGTTTTTATCAAGAAGGGATGCTGGATTTTATTGAATGCTTTTTCTGCATTGATTGAGATGATCATGTTGTTTCTTTTCCTTCAATTTGTTAATGTGGTGTATTACATTAATTTTCTTATGTTGAACCACCCTTGAATACCAGGAATAAATTCCACTGGGTTGTGGTGTATAATTCTTTTGATATGCTGCTGGATTCTATTTGTAAGTATTTTGTTGAGAATTTTTGCATCTATGTTCATTAGATAGATTGGTCTGTAATTTTCTTTTCTCATAGTATCTTTATCTGGCTTAGGTATTAGGGTGTTGTTAGCTTCATAAAATGTTTTGGGTAATTTTCCCTCCTCTTCAATTTTTTGGAAGAGTTTAAAAGGATTGGTGTTAATTCTTCTTGAAATGTGTGGTAAAATTTGCCTGTGAAGCCATTTGGTCCTGGACTTTTCTTTTTTGGGAGATTTGTGATGACTGATTCAATCTTTTTAAATGTGATTATTTTGGTGAATTCTCATATTTCTTCTGGTATCAGTGTTGGGTCTTTGTGCATTTATAGGAATATGTCCATTTCATCTAGGCTGTCTAGTTTGTTGGTATAGAGTTTCTTATAATATCCTCTTATGACCCTTTTTATTTCTGTGGAGTCAGTCATAAATTCCCCCCTTTCATTTCTGATGTTATTTACATCTTCTCTCTTTTTTTCTTTGTTAATCTGGATAAGGGTTTGCCAATTTTATTGGTCCTCTCAAAGAACCAGCTTTTGGTTTTGTTGATTTTCTCTATTTTTTGCTGTTGTTGTTGTTCTTGTTGTTCTTGTAGTTGTTCTCAATTTCATTTATTCCTTCTCTAATCTTTATTATTTCTTTCCTTCTGTTTGCTTTGGAATGGCTTGCTGATCTTTTTCTAGTTTCTCCAGTTATTGAGTTAGATCTTTGATTTTTAGCTCTTTCATCTTTTTAAATATAGGTTTTTAGGGGTATAAATTTCCCTCTCAGCACTGCCTTCACTGTATCCCATACATTTTGATATGTTGTGTCCTTTTTCATTCATCTCAAAGTATTTACTAATTTCACTTACAATTTCTTCTTTGACCCACTGATTGTTTAAAAGTGTGTTGTTCAGCTTCCACAAACTTACAAAATTTCCCCTTTTCTGTCTATTATTGATTTCCAGTGTCATTCCATTATGATCTGAGAAGATGCTTTGTATAGTTGCAATCTATTTATATTTATTAAGACCTGCCTTGTGACCTAACATCTGGTCTATCCTGGGGAAAGATCCATGAACACTTGAAAAGAATGTATAACCCTCTGACTTGGGATGCAACTTTCTGTATATGTCTGTTAAGTCTAGCTCATGGATCATATTGCTCAAGTTCTCTGTTTCCTTGTTGGTCTTCTGTCTAGTTGTTCTATCTAATGATGTGGGTGGTATGCTGAAGTCTCCAACTATTATTGTAGAGATGTCTATTTCTCCATTCAATTTTGCCAGAGTTTGCCTCACATATTTTGGGGCACCCTGTTTATGACTATTATTTCTTCCTGGTGGATTGTTCCTTTCAGTAATATATAATGACCTTCTGTATCTCTTATAACTTTTTTTTGCATTTAAAGTCTGTTTTGTGTGCTATTAGTATAGTTACCCCTCTTTTTCGGTTACTGTTTGCATGGACATTTTTTCCCAACATTTCTCTTTTAGCCGTTTCAGAGGCTCTAAGGCGAGTCTCTTGTAGGCAACATATGGATGGCTCATGTTTTTTTATCCACTCTGTCAGCCTGTATCTTTTGATTGGGGAGTTTAATCCATTCACATTCGGTGATATTACTATAAATGCATTATTTATTTCCACCATTTTATTCTTTGGTTTTCATATGTCATATCTAATTTTCATCTGTCTTTTTATTCTTTTGGTTACCCTTTCTGCTATTCTTGCCTTCTGTACTCTCCTCCAAGCCTCTCTCTCCTATCTTTTTCTTTTGGACTGTATGGCTCCCTTTAATAATTTCTGCAAAGGTGGCTTCTTTTCTATGAACTCTCCCAGTATCTGTTTGTTTATGAATATTTTAAACTCATCTTCATTTTGAAAGGCAATTTTTCCAGGTAAAGAATTCTCAGCTGGCAATTTTTCTCTTTCAGTATCCTAATTGTATCATACCACTGCTTCTTATCTCCATGGTTTCTGATGAGAAATCCACACTAAGTCTTACCAGGCATCCTAGTATGTTATGGCTTGCTTCTCCCTTGCTGCTTTCAGAATTTTCTCTTAATCTTTGACAATGACATTCTGCATAGTATATTTCTTGGAGTAGGTCTATTTGGATTTATTCTGGTTAGGTTATGCTGTGTTTCTTGGTCATTTCTTTCATGAGTGTTGGGAAATTTTCATCCATTATTTCTGCAAATACTTTCGCCCTTTTTCCCTTCTCTTCTCCCTCTGGAACTCCCATGACACGTATTTTGTTGTGTTTCATGTTATCATTCAACTCTCTGAGTACCTGATCAATTTTTTCCATTTTTTTCTTTGTCTGCTCTTTTTTCTCTTCAACTTCAGCATTCTGTCTTCTGTATCACTTATTCATTCTTCTATCATTTTGAGTCTGCTGTTGTATGCCTTTAACGTGTTTTTGATCTCTCCTATCATGTCTTTCATTCCCATGAGCTCAGTTACTCTTCTATTCAGGTTTTCAAATTCTTCTTTGTGGTCACTCAGCATCTTCTTGATGTCTTTTATCTCTTTAGTCATATTGTCTTTCAACTCATTAATATGATTTTGGAAATTTGTATGCCTTTCATTGATTAGTTGTTTCAAAACCTGTGTCTCATCTGGGTCTTTGATTTATTCCTTTGCTTAGGCCATTTCTTCCATATTTTTAGTATGACTTGTAATTTTTTGCTGTTCTTGCTCAATTTGTCTCTCTTTTACAGGGATTTAATGGCAGGAGAGTGCTATTGCTGTTCTTTGATTCTTGGTTCAACCTGTTCTATGTCTTTAGGATTGTCCCTCTTAGTTGCTCAAATCTGGGCCTTGGACCCAGTAATGCATTGTAGACCCATTTCCAAGAGCCTTGGGGAAAGAGACTGTAAAGACTGTAAAAGCCTCTCTTACGTATTTACTTTTAATTTCTTCATATGCACGTCCTTGCTTGGCCAGCAGATGGCGCTCTTCAGCAGGCCTCTCTGTTCAAAGCCTGGTTGGAATGTGTTTGCTGCAACAGAGACTGGATTGATGTGACAAAGGTTCCTGCCTGGAGGCTAAGAGCCTTACAAATCAAACTTTCTCAGAGTCAGTTCTCTGACCTTTGTTGGCAACCCCCTCTGTTTTCCCTGGTAGGAAGTAATTCCACTCCCCTCTGCATCCTCAACAACCAGTCCTGGTCAGTAGGGAGGGTGATTGAGAAGGTCAGATCTCTTTAGTCCTGTGCCAGCTCTGAAGCCAAACAATGGCACAGACCCCCGCCCCAGCTTGGAAGGGCTCCTGGGAGACAGTAGATCAAATTTGTGGGCCAGAAGCTGAATCAGTATTAGGCTATGTCCCTCTTCTCCTGTTTCTTGGAGAGGTGGATCCCTGCAGCCCCCTTTGTCTGTAGCTGCAGGCTCGAGGTCAGAGAATTCAGTGCCTTCTCATTGTAGGGTGGGGGAGGGGCACTGGAGCTCCAGCTGCAGTCTACTCATGGTCTTAATGTAGAAGTTCCTTTCCTGAACCTCTCTCTCATGTGGGTGTTGTCCAGCCTACCCCTGGTGTCCTATACCCTAGAACTTTTTTTCTCGGATCATTTCTGTCTGTCCTCTAGCTATTTTTCTGTGAGAGGAGAGAGTCCTGTAAAGCTAATGTCTTTTATGACCTAGCCTTGGGAGTCATATGCCATCACTTCTGTATTCTATTGATCACACAGACAAGCCCTATTATGATACAGGAAGGGATTATACAAGAGTGAGAATACCAGGAGGTAGAGATCATTCTTGGCCATCTTGGAGGCTGCCTACCACAGCAAGAAACTGAGGGTAATCTTCCATCTTTTCTTCTTCCCAGATTCATTGTCTCACCAAGTCCTTTGGATTTACCTCCAAAATATATCTCAAATCTGTCCACTTCTCTCCATGTCTATAATCAAACTTATCATGTCTTTCTTGGACTATAGTCTTCTAAGTGGGTTTCCTTGTTTTGACAGGGTAGCCTGAGTGATTTTTTTAATTAGAGAGGTTGTGAGTTTAGAACACAATCATGCATACCATACAAGATTTCGATACATTGCCCCACCACCACCACCACTACCTTGCATTGTTGTGAAATATTTGTTACAAATGATGAAAGAACATTGTCAAAATATTACTACTAGCTATAGTCCATGTCTTACATTTGGTGTATTTTCCCCAAAAACCACCCTATTATTAGCACCATGTATTAGTAATGTATATTTGTTATAGTTCATGAGAGAATGTTCTCATATCTCTACTGTTAGCCACAGTCCGTCATCCACCACGGGTTTCTCTGTGTTGTACAGTACCATGCCTTATAAAGTCCATCCAAAGTGTACACTCAGTGGCTCTCCGTTTCATCACAGAGTTGTGCTGTCATAACCTCAGTAAATTTTAGAATATTTTCATTGCTCCCAAAGGCAAAATCCCCAAATCCCCTATACCCCCCTATTGTTGACCCTCAGCATTGATAAAGTACCTTCTTTGACATTGTTGCAAAAATATTATCATATTACTGTTAACTATAGTCCATAAATTACATTAGTTGTATTTCCCCCATGTATCAACATATTCTTAATACCTCGTAATAGAAGAACATTATTTTATTTGTGCTATTAACCACAAGCCTCATCCATCACCAAGATCACTATATTATACAGTCTCTTAATTATCCTCCAGCTTTCTTTCAGTTGACATTTACATCCCTAGACTACCCCTTTCAGCCACAATCACACTTATAAATCAGCAGTGTTAGTTATACTCCCTATAATGTGTTACCATCAGCCCTATCCATCTCCACACATTTACAACTGAACTTATTAAAAATTCTACATACATTAAGCATCAACTCCTCCTTCTCAAGCCACATTCTATCTCCTCATAACTGATACTCTATAGTTTAACTCCATGAGTTTACTAATCATATTTACTTTATATTAATGAGATCATACACTATGTGTCCTTTTGTCTCTGACTTATTTCATTCAACATAATGTCCTCAAGGTTCATTCCTGTTGTCATATGCATCCCAAGTTCATTTATTCTTACAGCTGAATAGAATTCCATCATATATATACACACCACATTTTGTTTATTCATTTATTGGGTGATGAACACTTGAGTTGTTTCCATCTTTTGGCAATTGTGAATCATGGTGCTATGAACATCAGTGGGTAGATATCTGTTCATGTTCCTGCTCTCAGTTTTTCTGGGTGTATTTCTAGTAGCAAGATTGTCAGATCATATGGCAGTTCTATATTTAGCTTCCTGAGGAACCGCCAAACTGTCTTCCACAGAGGCTGCACCATCCTACATTCCCACCAAAAGTGAAGGAGTGTTACTATTTCCCCACATCCTCTCCGGTATTTATAGTTTTCTGTTTTTTAAATAATGGCCATTCTGCAAGGCATGAAATTATACCTCATTGCATTTTCTTATCTGAATTTCCCTAATGGCTAGTGATGTTGAACATTTTTGCATGTGCTTTTTGGCCATTTGTATTTCCTCTTTGGAAAAATATCTATTCAAATCTTTTGCCATTTAAAAAAAGTCAAATCAGTTTTATTGATATATTTTAATAAAGCATCTAATCTATCCAAAGTATACAATCAATGGTATTTGGTATAACCACATAGTTGTGCATTCATCACTTCAATCATTATTGAAGGATTTTCATTATTCCAATTAAAAAAAAAACAGACAAACAAACAAAAACTCATCACCTCTCAATCTCTCTGTATTTTCCCTGCTGTACAGCAAGAACCTTCTTCTTCTCTTCAACAGCCTCCATAGTTCCTGCCTGAAAAGAGGAGGAACACGGCCATTTTAATAAGTGTGAAATGATATGTCATTGAAGCTTCGATTTGCATTTCTCTAATTGCTAGTGATGTTGAACATTTTTTCATGTTTTTTTTCACCATCTGTATTTCTTCTTTGGACAAATGTCTATTCAAGTCTTTTGTCCATTTTTAAATTGGGTTGTTTGTCTTTTTATTGTTGAATTCTAGCAGCTGTTTATATATCATGAATATTAAACCTTTTTCAATATGTGATTCCCAAATATTTTCTCCCATTGAGTCAGCTGCTTTTTCACTATTTTGACAAAGTCCTTAGAGCTGCAAAAGTGTTTAATTTTGAGAAAGTCCCATTTATCTATTTTTTCTTTTGTTGCTCATGTTTTGAGTGTAAGATCCAAGAAACCACCACCTACCACAAGATCTTGAAGACATTTCCTTCTTCTAGGAGTTTTATGGTTGTAGCTTTTATGTTTAGGTCCTTGATCTATTTTGAGTTAATTTTTGAAAAGGTGTGTGATGGGGATCCTCTTTCTTTCTTTTGGATATGGATATTGAGTTCTCCCAACACCCTTTGTTGAATAGATTGTCTAACTCACCTGGGTAGGTTTGACAACCTTGTCAAAAATCACTCAACCATAGATGTGATTGTCTATTTCTGAGTTCTTGATTAAGATCCATTGGTCAATCTGTCTTTATGCCAGTACCATGCTATTTTTTAATCACTGTAGCTAAATAATATGCTTTAAAGTCAAGAAACGAAATTCCTTCAACTTCATTCTTCTTTTTAAAGATATTTTTTGGCTAATTTGGGCCCCTTGCCCTTCCAAATAAATTTGATAATTGGCTTTTCCATTTCTGCAAAAAAAAGGCTGTTGGGATTTTTATTGGAATTGTGTCGAATCTGTACATTAGTTTGGGTAGAATTGATATCTTAATGATGTGTAGGCTTACTATCCATGAACACGGAATGTTCTTCCATTTATTTAGGTCTTCTTTTGTGTCTTTTAGCAATGTTTTGTAGTTTTCTGAATACAGGTCTTTTATGTCCTTGGTTAAGCTTATTCCTACATATTTGATTCTTTTAGTCATTACTGTAAATGGAATTTTTTCCTGACTTCCTCCTCAGATTGCTCATTAGTAGTGTATAGAAACACAATTGATTTTTGCACATTAATCTTGTATCCCGCCACTTTGCTGAACTCATTTATTAGCTTTAGTAGTTTTGTTGTGGATTTTTCAGGATTTTTGAGGTATAGGATCATATCATCAGTGAATAGTGAAAGTCTTACTTCTTCTTTTTCTATTTGGGTGATTTTATCTCTTTTTCTTATGTTATTGCTCTAACACAATATTGAATAACAGTGGTGATTGTGAGCATCCTTGTCTTGTTCCTGATTTCAGCTGGAAAGCTTTCAGTTTCACTGCTGAGTACAGTGCTAGCTGTGGGTTTTTCATATATGCACTTTATCATGCTGGGGAAATTTCCTTCTATTTCCATCTTTTGGAGTGTTTTTCTTTTTAATCAAGAAAGGATGTTGTATTTTGTCAAATGCCTTTTCTGCATCAATTGAGATGATTATGTGATTTTTCTTCTTCAGTTTATTAATGTGGTGTATTACAATGATTTTCCTGTGTTGAATCACTCTGCATACCTGGGATAAAACCCAATTGATCATGATGTATAATTAATTCTTTTAATGTGCATTTGGATTTGATTAGCAAGCATTTTGTTGAGGATTTTTGCATCTATATTCACTATAAAGATTGTTTGTAATTTCCTTTTTTCATCACATCTTTTTCTGGCTTTGTTATTAGGGTGATGTTGGCTTCATAGAATGAGTTTGGTAGCATTCCTTCCTATTAATTTTTTCAGAAGAGTTTGAGGAAGATTGGTTTAAATCTTCCTTTAATGATTGGTAGAATTCACTGTTGAAGCCAACTGGTCCTGGGATGTTGTTGATGACTGTTTCAATCTCTTTATTTGTAATTGGTTTGCTAAGGTCTATTTCTTCTAGAGTCAGTGTAGGAATTTGTCCATTTCATCTACATTGTCTAGTTTGGTGGTGTACAGTTGTTCATAATATCCTCTTATGATCTCTTTTATTTCTGTGGGGTCAGTAGGAATGTCCCTGTTTTCATTTCTGGTTTTATTTATTTGCATCTTCTTTCTTTTTTACTTTGTTAGTCTAGCTAAGGGTTTGTCAATTTTGTTGTTCTTCTCCAAGAACCAACTTTTAGTTTTGTTGATTCTATTTTTTGTTGTTGTTGTTGTTCTCAATTTCATTTATTTCTTCTCTAATCTTTTGCATTTCTGTCCTTCTGCTTGCTTTGCGATTAGTTTATGATTCTTTTTTCTAGTTCCTCCATGTGTGCAGATATGTCTTTCATTTTAGCTCTTCGTTTCTAATGTAAGCATTGAGGGCTATAAATTTCCCTCTCAGCACTTCCACTGCTGTATCCCATAGGTTTTGATACATTGTGTTCTCATTTTCATTCATTTCAAGATAGTTACTGATTCTCTTATAATTTCTTCTTTTATTTAAGAGTGTCTTGTTTAATCTCCATATATTTGTGAATTTTCCCTTTTTCTGCCTGCTATTGATTTTCAGTTTCCTTACATTATAACCAGAGAAAGGGCTTTTTATAATTTCAATCTTTTAAAATTTATTGAGACCTGTTTTGTGACACATCATATGGTCTATACTAGAGAAAGATCCATGTGCACTTGAGAAGAATGTATGTCTCAGTGTTTTGGGGTGTAATGTTCTATATATGTCTATTAAGTTTAGTTCACTTGACATTTTTCAAGGGCTCTGTTTCCTTATTGATCCTCTGATGTTCTTCCCAATGCTGACAGTGGTATAATGAAGTCTCCAACTATTATTGTTGAGATTCTATTTCTCCCTTAAGTTTTGCTAGCGTTTGCCTTATGTATTTTGGGGCACCCATGTTAGGTGTATAGATATTTATTATTGTTATTTCTTTTTGATGAATTGCCCCTTTTATTAATATATAGTGACCTTCTTCATCCCTTATAACAGTTTTGCATTTAAAATTTATTTTTCCAATATTAGTATACTTATTTCAGCTCATTTTTTATTACTATTTGTATGGAATATCTTTTGCCAACCTTTCACTTTCAGCCTATTTATGTCCTTGCATCTAAGGTAGGTCTCTTGCAAACAGCATATAGATGGCTCATATTTTTCTATCCATTCTACCTGTCTATATCTTTTGATTGGGGAGTTCAATCCATTAACATTCACTGTATTACTGTAAAGGCATTACTTACTTCATTCATTTGATCCTTTGGCTTTCCATTGTCATATCTTACTATTGTCTCTGTCTTTTACCTTATTAGTTACCCTCACTTATATTCTTCATTTCTACACTTTCCTCCAAGCCTCTCTCTCCTTTCTTTTTCCTTTCAGGCTGCAGCACTCCTTTTAGTATCTCTTGTATATCTGGTCTCTTGGTGACAAACTCGTTCAGTTTTTGTTTATCTATGAAGACTTTAGACGCATCCTTATTTCTGAAGGACAGTTTTGCTGGATAAAGAATTCTTAGCTGGCAGATTTTCTCTTTCAGTAACTTAAATATATCAAACCACTGCCTTCTCACCTTTATGGTTTTTGATAAGACATCAGCACTTAGTCTTATTGAGCATCCTTTGTATGTGATGAATTGCTTTACTCTTGCTGCTTCAGAATCCTCTCTTTATTTCTGGCATTTAACTTTTTGAATAATAAGTGTCTTGGAGTAGTCTACTTGGATTTATTCTGTTTGGGGTTCATTGTCCTTCTTGGATATTGATATTTATGTCTTTCATAAGGGTTGGGAAATATTTGGCCATTATTTCCTTAAATATTCTTTCTACCCCTTTTCTGTTCTCTTCCCCTTCCAGGACATCATAATGTGTATTTTCAAGTGTTTCACTCTGTCATTCAATTCCCTGAAATCCTGTTCAATTGTTTCCATTCTTTTCTCTTTCTGTTCCTCTGCCTTTTCAAGTTCTGATGCTCTGTCTTCTAATTCACTCATTCATTCCTCAACCAATTCAAACCTGCTATTATATGCCTCTAAGGTATTTTAAATCTCATCCATTGTGTCTTTCATTCCCATAAGCTGTACTTCTTTTCTTTGCAAGCCTTCATATTCTTCTTTATTCTCCTTCAATGTCTTTTTAAGATCCTTCATCTCTTTAACCATATTTTCCTTCAACTCCTTGATTTGATTTAGGAGATTTGTTGAACATCCTTGATTAGTTGTTTTAAATCCTGTGTCTCATCAAGATTAATTTCCTCCTTTGGCTGGGCTATATATCTCTTGTTTCTTAGTATGGCTTATAATTTTTTCCTGATGTCTAGGCATCTAATTATGTGGCTGAGTTTACTTTGATGGTCAATTTCTCTCTCTTGCCTAGTGGTTCTGTTTCAAGGTTCTTATTTCATTTTTATTTCAACTTATTCTAAAACTTTAAAATTGCCCTTTTAAAGTTATCAAAACATGGCTTGGGATCATCTAATGGAGTACAAACCAGATGCAACGGTGCCTGGGTAAAGGAAACTTCAAAAAGCCTTCTTTTCTTTCACTTTCTTGGCCTGCTAGTAGATGGCACTCTTTGGTGAACCTTTCCATGGAGGTGATTCTTTCAACCTCCACTGGCTGGTGTTTCTAAGCTGGTTGGAGTCACAATTCAAAGAGGGTCTCTGCCCTTAAACTCACTGAAGAGAAACCACACTCAGCCCTCAGCTGCAGCCTCTTCCCATGGAGTAATACTTCTGTTTCCCTCTCAGTTGGTCATCATCAGCCATGGGATTTGCTGAGGCTGTTTGCCTCAAGGGTGGGGAATGGTGCCATTCCCAGCTGCAGGAGTGACTAACTCATGGTTTTTGTGTTGACCTCTTCATCTCTCTGTCCCCACTCCCTCCTGGATGATGCACGAGGCACTCTCCTGCTCTGCAGATCCCCAAAGCAGCTCCTTTGGACAGCTTCTGCCCTTCTTCTGCTATTTTTATAAGAGAGTTGAGCTCTGGCAACCTACTCTGATGCCATCCTCCCAGAACCTCAGGTTTTTTCCAGATTGACATTTTAAAAATATATCACATTATGTCACTTTCCTGATTCTCCAATCATGCCACATCACCTTTACAATAAAACCCCAATCTTTCATTAAGGCCAGCAGGGCTCTTGGGTATCTGATTCCTGCCCATTTCTCTGCCCTCACCTCTCACTTGTCTATCTTAATTCCTTATGATACAGGTGCTTCTTTCTCCCTCCCCCATACAATCTCTTTCTTTTACTAACTTTGACTAAACTTCAAGTGTCAAATTAAATTTCAGGGAAGCATTTCCTAATCCCGCCACCTAAATTATACCACATTTTCTCATTCTCTAGCCCTACACCCTGTTTATAACACTCACTGGTATTTATCATTAGAAATGTTGCTATGTGTTTGTTCGTATGTTTGCTATCTATCTCAGTGGGCAGAGATCAAGTCTACTTTGTTCTCTTATGAATGCCCATTAATGAGCACACTGTCTAACTTAGCATAGTTATTAATTAAATAGTTATTGAATAAACAAGTGCTATACCAAAGAGAGTCTTTCTCTTGTCATAATTTAAACAAAAAAATGGTCCTGTCTCTCTGTGTCAAAATTTCCCACCAGTTATGAATAGCTGTTTATTAAGGAATGAAGAAAAATTCTACTAAAGGAAATAAAATATGGGTCACTGTCCCCATTGCTATAAACTTAATGAAATGAGATACAGTAACCAGAAAGATAACAAACACAAACAGAGAGAAACAAACAAGAAGTTATTTCAAATGAGGCCAAAAAGAGCACTTGAAGTATGTTGTTACAAGTGAAAATGCCAACATAGGGTTGCAATGTAGTCAAGGAGTTCAAGTTAAATTGAAAAATAAATGACTTTACATGCTCTGTTTTGCTTTCTAGATCATTAATCTACTGATAGTGACAAAACATAAGATAAAGCTAACATCTTTGGAAAGTTCATTGTTCATATGCCATGCCCTAAGCATGATTAATCAAAAACAATCTTTTTACACAAAACAATCTTTTTTTTTCATTTCTAGTGATATCAAGCTGAATCTTATTATACACAGAAAAACTGAAGTGTCTACATATGACCTTCATGTGGTAGTCCACTATTTCAGATGATAGCATTTCAAACCTTTATCAATTCACAGCTTTTTGGAATTATTTCCTACCCTCTATCACCATTATTTGTCTTTTATCCACATACTCTCATGTTCAGCATTATATACCTTTTATTCCTTTTTCAGGAAAACTAAAGGTTTTTTTTTTTTTTTTAAATCTAATGATTGTTTATACAATTTTGTAAGGGTCAATGGCACTGCAATGTTATCTTCTCTACCTTGCTTTCCTCTATCTTCTCTATCCCCTTCTTCCCCTTTTAACCATTCAACATCAACCTGAGTCATTGTAATAATTTTAATCATTGTTTTTCAAATCCATCCCTGTATAAATTGTTACTTCTATAAACATTTAACAAAGCTAGCTGATGAAGGGAGGAAATTAAATGCTTTAAACCCATGAAGGGCCTGTTATAAGCGTTTCATATATATATAATTAAAAGGGATTTCTCCTTCATTTGCTGAAGTGAGAACTAAAGTCTCTTTGAGAATATGAGCTTGCAGTGTTTCCACTATGATTTCTCTTAGCTTAAAGAAGCAAACTTTAAAAAATCACCTTTGCATGGTCAGTTGAGACCTAACTCCTTGGACTGAACATATAATTTCTTAGAAGGTGATGAAAGAAACAGTAAAAAGAAAATGAATTTCAGCACTTGGTCATATAAAACATCTCTGGAAGCTCTCACTACATCTGCAAAGTTGATCTGGCCTAATGAGCAAGTAAATGTTTCCTTAAGTAAAGAGAAATATTTTTTTAAAAACCCTCTATGCCGATTAAATGGAGTTACAAATATGTTACAGCAACAGGTTGGTGTTCCAAAACAATTTTTTCATGCATTTCAGAATTATTGATATAATGAGACCTTAAGAATATGAAAGGGGATTTGTTGATAGAATACACATGTTACTATGGTGATATTTCTGGATCATTCTGTTCGCCAGGAACATGGTGTAATTCTGCCTAATTTCAGCTCAAATTAAATGCTGTTGTGAGAAAACAGAAATGTCTCTAGGTCACATCAGTGTGATTTGCACTGGGAAATTAGATTATTCTTCATTGGAAACACTAGCTACAAGAAATGACCACACAGCTTTATAAATCTTTTCTGACTTAAGAAACGGAAAATGTGTTCTTGTAATGTAATCATTATTAATGAGTGTTCTACATTCTCAGGATACCAGTTTATAACTAGAAAACAACTCAGAGCTTCACCCTTCCACTAGTCCAACAAATTTCTATCATAGCTCCAGTTATTAGCTGATGAGGTATGCAGCTCTTGCAAAGAGTAAGCATGAATAGATTCTGGATCTTAGCTTTCCTGGAGCAAGGAAGCACATGAGGGTAAGATTTCTGTGGGAAACTATAGCCATATCCTTGAGTTCCCTCCTTAGTAGCACCAACCTAATAAGGTATCTTATGTAGATTGTGTATGGTCTTGCTTAATATGATGTTTTCATGTAGATTAGCAAAAAGCATTTAGGAGATGGGTTTATTGTTTATGTACTGTGGAATGAAGAAAAGTAGCTGGTCCAACTATTCATTATATGGCATTTGGTGATTGTGGGTATGTAGCAGCTAATCTAAATGCACATTTTGTCTTATGTCAATGAATGTTCAGAATATCCAGATACTGGGAAGGGGATAGACCAAATGTTTATTCGATTGGTGTGTTTTGCATATCTGTTGAAGCTAGGCTTTTTAGGTCTTCTTTTTGAAATATGGACTAAACTCATGCTTCCCAACCTTTCTCAGTGGAACACATAAGAAAAGATAGTATTTGTATAGCCCACTTGGGTAGGTGGATGAAGTTGCTGTGTCCCGAGCTGACCTGCTGAGGGCTCCAGACCCAACCTTGCTCCTGAGGGTCTGAAGTGATCAATATCTTGGGACACCTATAAGCCATTTGTGGCACTCCAGTATGCCATGGTTGAAGAGTGGGAAGTTCTAGACTAAACAATCTGTTTCTCTATCTTTTCCACAGATGCCTGCAGCTATTTCCTCTGAAGCTAATTTAAATCATCTATATCAACTTTAGTTGCACAGCTCAGAACTGCATCCAAAGTTATAATAGGGATGTAATAAATTTATTTACATATTTATCTTTTAGTTCCTACAAACTAGACCTCTAGCTTTAACATTTTAGTGTCATATTTCTTTCTTTAGAAAACCGTCACAAGAACCAAACAGCAGTAGTATATCTTTTAATTTAGTTTGTTATCAACTATAATCTCTGAACCTTTGATTCAATCATAGTCTTACAATAATTTTCCAAAACCAACAAACCTTAGACATATTTTTAAGACTCTAAATTTTGGAAATATATTGAATAAATTGGGGAGTGAACAATGAACTAAAGTAGACTTACTATTATTCTACTATAGACTTACTGTTTTTCTAGCAATGGAAGAACTTATATCATTGATATGGAGGCAGTGGCCACCAGAGGTTATGAGGGGAGGGAGAGGGAGAATAAGTGTAATATTGGGGCACTTTCGGGACATTGGAATTGTCCTACATGACGTTGCAATGATGGATACAGGACACTATATATCTTGTCATAACTTACAAAATTGTTTGGGACTGAGGGTAAACTATAATGTAAACTATAATCCTTGGTTAGTGGCAATGCTTCAATATGTATTCATCAATTGTAACAACTGTACCACGCTAAGGTAGGATGTTGTTAATGTAGGAAAGTGTGGGAGGGGTAGGGAGTGGGGCATATGGGAATCTTCTGTATTTTTTATGTAACATTTATGTAATCTAAAGCATCTTTAAAATTTTTTTAAAATGTATTAAAAAAAGATCAAAAGAAAAAAAAAGAGCGAGTTAAGCCATCAACTAGATCCTCAAACCATAATATCTTCAATCTGCAAACAATTTACTTTATATTTCTGAGTAGAATGAAACCTAATAATGACTGTATTTTTCTTTATCAGTAGTTTGGAAGGCCCCATATCTTCAAGAATGAAGTGTATTCAATCTGAGTTTATTCTTTATAATACATCAATATCACATTCTTTCTCTCATAAACAAAAACACATATGCATTGGATATGAGTTGAGTTTGTGCACATCTGTGTGTATGTATCTGTGTATACACACCATACATATACACACATTTATAAATGCATATACTTAATGGAAAAATATTCTTTAAACAGAATTCATGGAAACAAAGACTCTAACTGTAGGTTTCAATGAAATTAGGGTTTATACATTGTACTTTATGTTATTTAAATATTCTTTTTTCCCCCATGGCATTTGTCTCCATAGATTCAAATGGTATTTTATATTTAGAATGCTCAATTCCATGGATTGCCTCTAAATAATGTTAGTCAATGCATAAAAATAATTTTACACAAAAGTGAAAAAAAACAGACCCTGTTTTCCAGAGTCTTATAGACAGCTGCTTCTTCTATTTTTCCCCCAAAGAACTTTTATCCATAACTGCCTAGACAGGGCATTCAAAAACAGCAATGTCATAGGCCTAAGAAAATACAATCAGGGAACGTAAAAGCTGGAAAAATATCTTAGAGGTTAATTTATTTAACCTCATAATTTAAAAAAGAAATCCTAGAGATTAATTTGTTTAATCTCATATTTTTAAAAAGGAGAAAACTGATGTAAAAAGATTAAATGATTTTCCCTCTCAGCAAATTAGTGGAAGAAGTATGATAGGAATCTAGGCATCCTAACTTCAAACTTAGTGCTTTTGCTAGAGTACTTGATATGTCTCATCAATAGAAAAAGGATTTAATGAGATGAAAAAACTCAGAAAAATTATACTTTAGCCTTTCATTTCTATAACTTTTCTACATATTCCTCTAGTAAGAAAGATATTTGCAATACCTGTATTGTCTTTCAACTGAGTAAATACATGATATTTTGGAGAATATACTTATTGCAAAAATAAACCGAAGAATCCCAATATCAAGAGTTTGTTAGTTTGGCTTATGTATGAAGACAAGGCATAGAACTTGTATTTTGCAAAAGCTGTGACAGTTCTAGTGATTTTTAAAAACAACTCTCATACAATTTATTTTTATTTTTTATTTCTTATGCAATTTAAACTATGTTCTAAGCTCTTTTTGAGATTCTCTTCTCCCTTTGTATTCTTGGGTCAGTTAATTCTTAGACCTGCCCTCTACACTTTTGCTGGATACATTTCTCCTCTCATCTCCTAAAGGTGAGGCTACATGACGTTTCCACATTCACATTTTAGGAGACCCTATGTCCTACATGACAATGATGTACATAAATATCACTTTCTACATGCCACTTGTTTCTACATAAAAATTATCAGTGCTTGCTTATTGTTTTTCAGGGCAAGTCTTAAGGCAAATGTCCAGGTTGACCATAATCAGTTGACTTCACCTTATGTATAAAAATTTATTTATGGCAAACTGATTTTTGACAAGGGTGCCAAGTATATTAATTGGGGAAAGAACAGTCTCCAACAAATGATACTGGGAAAAAACTGTATATAGACTTGCAACAGAATGAAGTTGGACCCCTACCTTACACCATATGCAAAAATCAACTCTAAATGGATCAAGGACCTAAACATAGAGCTAGAACCAGAAAACTCCTAGAATAAAAAATAGGGGAGAACTTTCATAACCTGGGATTTGGTAATGATTTCCTAGATATGACACATGCAACAACAACAAAAAATAGATAAAATGGACTTTGTCAAAATTTAAAACTTTTGCAGTCAAAGGACACTATCAAATAAATAAAAAGAGAACGTACAGGATGGGCAAAGCAATCATCATATAAATATGACAAGGTTTTAATATCCAGAATATATAAAGAACTGCTACAACTTAACAACAACAAAATAACCCGATTTTAAAAATGGGACAAAGGACTTGGAATAGACATTTCTCTAAAGAAGATATACAAATGGCCAATAAGCACATGAAAAGATGCTCAAATCTTTGGTCATCAGGGAAATGCAAATCAAAACCACAATGAGATACCACTTCACACCCACTAGGATGCCTATTGATATAAAAGCAAAAATAATATGTGCTGGCAAGGATGTGGAGAAATAGGAACCTTTATATGTTGCTGGTGGCATTGTAATGGTGCAGCCATTGTGGAAATCTGTTTGGAGGTTCCTCAGAAAACTGAAAACAGAATTGCCATATGACTCTGAAATTCCACTTCTTGGTATATACCTTGAATAATTGAAAGCAGGGACTCGAACATATATCTGCACAACAATGTTTATAGTAGCATTATTCATAATAGCCAAAAGCAAAAAGCAACCTAAGTGTCCATCAAGGATTGAATAGGTAAATAAAAGGTGATATATACACTCAATGGAATATTATATAGCTACAAAAAGGAATGAAATTCTGAAGCATGTTACAATATGGATGAATCTTGAAGATATCATGTTGAGTGAAATATGTCAGACACAAAAGGGCAAATATCATGTGATCTTGCTTAAATGAAAGACCCAGAAGAAGCAAATTTCATAGAGCTAGGCTGTAATTTATAGGTTACCCCTGGTAGGGTGGAAAGAGAGAGTTATAGCTTAACGGGTGAAGAATTTCTATTTGTGGTGATAAAAAAAATGTAGGAGTAATGGATATAATGAATGGTGGTTCAATATTGTGAATGCAGTTACTACTACTGAATTGTTCCCTTGAATGTGGTTAAAATGGGAAAATTTGAGTTGTATATTTAATTCAATAAAAGGTTTATTTTTAAAAAATATCTCCTACTTCTTCCCATATAGAACTTTCCCTTCAGCTGGACCAGTCCTTCACTGGAAGTTTGCTTATATCTGTGTTTCTATCTTTATACTTGGGTTTTTGCGCAATGGAAAAGCATACCTTGTTAGCTCTCCATAGACAAATCCAAAACATTCTTGTATTGCATAGCCACAGGAAGCTTTTCCAGATGAACTTTAACTAAGGTCCTCCTCTGCACCATTATAAATTCCAACTGCATTTTTTCTACCTGTGGAGTTAAAGCTATTGTACTCTGCATCTTCTCAACTAGAACTGTTTGCCTTACTCCCCCTTGCTTATAGTACATAACTGATCACTGCAATGATAGTAGTGGGTGACAATTATGCGTTAAATTAAATATTGAAATTCATATACATTACTTTTATGTTCATTATTTCATTTGATTTTCATAACACCTCTGTGAGGTTGATAGGGAAATTATTATTATTGCATTTATGGATAAAGAAACTGAGAATCAGAGAATTAAATTGCCATTAAATGGAAAGGTCAGTATTTTGTTTGCCACTTATAACATTAAAAACAAGCTTACTGTCTACCACCTTCTTCATTTTCTAAATGAAATGACATTTTGATAACTGGAAGTAAGATATTTGAAATTAGAGAAATTTTAGCTTTTTGAGAAATCTTACTACATTTCCTTACTTTGTCTCATCCTAGTGAAAAGTTCTTTATATACTAAGGAAAAACTTTGTGGTTTTTTTATATTTAGCATTCTGTGATTTATCCAATTAAGGAGACAGATAATTTAAGACTTTTTACAGTTCTTGTATATTTTTTATTGGGCACCTCTACCCAAAAGTAATTTGCCCTGCCTATTGTGTGGAATAGAAAAAGTATTATCATAGAATACTGAGGTACATGATGTTGCATGTTATCATAACTTTATAACAAGGATGTGAGGTATCAGGCATAAATTGGCACATGTGTATCTCACAATGTTTAGCTTTTGGATTAATTGTGTTTAGTAATTCATAGAAGCTGTCCAGTCACTGAATGATCAGTTCATGAAATGGCAACTATAAGTATAGTTGACTTGAAAGGGCATTCTGCCAGGATTATAAATAAGCTGTTGTTTATAAAGACTCTGGACATTCAAGATACACCCAACTCTCTGCTCACCTACAGAAGCAGTGACTTCTCCAAGCTATGTAAAAGAGGCATATTCCAGTATATTCCTACACAGAACAACCTGAAACAAGCAGATGAGACACTTAAGATTGTGGATACCCCTATTTACTTGAAATGTCAAGGCCTGGAGTCATCTAGAACCAATGCTGCCACAGCCTGAGACTTAGCTGCCATCAGCTTGACCCACTGAATGTCCACAGCTCATACAGGTGCTGTGGTGTGGTAGAAAGAATATGGAACAGGGAGTTAGAGGACCTAAATTCTCAACTGTCTCTGTCTCTTCTTAATTTTGTATTTGGGGTAAAAAGAAGATAAAACTAGGCAATTTTCATTCTACTCTAAAACACCTTGGATTTTATAGTTAAGAGTTTTTGCCAGGACTCCATGGCCCATGTGATTGCTATTCAATTTTAGATCTGACTCATAAACCTTCACTGCCCCTTTCTTTTGAGCCTCAAGCCTTAGAAGAGTCAAGTTTAGGCAAAGCTCAGTCTCACCCTGGGCTTGCTGTGATGCAGTGGGAACTTGGTGTGAAGCCCTTTCACAGGCTAACTTGCTGCAGTTGCCCTGTGTCTCTGTTTCTCACTGTTTTGCCCACACAAGGGGACAGATTTGATGCAGCATGACTTTATTCTGTGTTATTAATCAGATTCCAAACCTCACTGCTCCTGTAGCAAAGAAGTTGAGGTTGTTTAACCCAGTATTTAGCTTAACTAGAAGGAACTTAGCCTGTGAGTGCTGCATGGGGTCATCTTTCCACCAGTTTTCCCTGTGACCTCTCTGAAAATCTGCTCATAGTTTATCCATCAAATACAACAGCTAATCACTTTTACACCCTACTGAAGATGTTAGTATCATTGCTTTGGGTGAAACTGGCAAATTTTAACTCTCCTCTCTTTTACTTCACCCACAATCAAAACATACACCTAAAGACACTTGCTCTTAAACATTCATGAATAGCCTTGTTTCTTAAGGGCAATTTCTTAAAATTATCATTTTTCCATTAAGTATGCTTTGTCACATAAATTAGAATTAATATCTTTTATAGGATTTTAAAACTATATAAAAGGGAAATAGTCTGTAAAACAGGGGTAATTATGATCAGCTCAGCTGACAGTTAAGGTATCTTCATTTGATGCTGTAAAATGTTGAACTCCACCCATAAGGCAAATAGCAGGCTTTAACAAAATCATTTCAGGTCTAAAAATTAGCTGAAGATTATGGGAAGGTGGCAGAGTAGGAAGCCCCAAGAATCAGTCCCTCCACCAGAACAACAATTAAACAATAACTGTCTGAATCAACTGTTTGAAATTCCAGAGACTAGTAGAACACTGAGCAGTATCCAGGAAAGAGTGGGAGGAAGAGACTGGGAAACTGCATTCAATACCAAAGAGTTTCACTCTCCATACAGTGGCTACCATCCCTTATTCCCCAGCTCCTAGTGCAGTTTGCTGGTGCCAGGGTGGGATATAAAGATCTAGTTCCCCAAGGACTAGGGGTGTGCCATCCATTCCCTGATCTCTGCTTTTGATTAGCCACTTCACATCAATGAGGGCCCAGCTCTGAGGGTAGTCATTGTTCCAACCCAACTCAGGCAAAAGCAGTAGAGGAGACTTAAAGACAGTACCATTCCTCAAAATGACAGAAAGCAGTTAAAGGGCTGCATTAACTGGGCAATGACTGAATCAAGAAAATGCTACTTCAAAGAGCCATAAGAGAGGCCCCTGGTGCCTTTGCCAGCCCCTCCCTCATGCCCTCCCCTGTGCAGTGTAGAACTGGCTGGCAGTCATTGTGGGCCCCTGGCCTTGTTCCAACTGGGAAAGTGTCTCTTTGGCTTGTACCTCTCCCCTGCCCTCAGAATTTGCACTCCAAGCACAAGCAGCTTGAGACAGTTAAATCAGTATAAGGAACAATTAAATCAAACAGTTTGAGGCAAAGGTTTACCTGCTTTAAGTCCTGCAACAGAGCACTGGGGAGAGGGAGAAAGTCTATTTCATAGGGAGTAGAGGGGACATTCAAATTCCTATAAACAAATTAACTCCTAAGGCCACTATCAAGCACAAGTTTAAGACAAGACAGGCTCAGAAAAGACAAGGAGGACCCTGTGCTTTGCATCCTAAGGCTGACCTTGATAAGATGGCTGAAATCGGAAGAACACTGGCTGGCACAAAGCCAGTTGGCAAAGACTGTGAAAAGTGTTATTTGCATTGATTGGTTTTGTTTTGTTAACTTCTGGCACAAAGAAATATCTTTCATAACACCAGCTGTATTCAAACTCAAGATAAGCTCAGGGACTAAATCCCAATTTTAACACTTTAAAATATTAAAATGAATAGTATACAACAAAAAATTGCAAGACAAACAGAGAAACAGGAAAGGATCATCCATGTAAAGGAAAAGGATAAAAAGCAGAAAATAACAATGAAGAAAACTAGACTGTGGAATATTGGAAAAAGACTTTTAAAATGGTTCTTAATATGCTCAAGGAGATGAACAAAAAATACAGAGAAAGAAGGATATCAGGAAAATAATGAATGAAAAATATGAGAATCCCAGTAAAGAGACAGAATTTTAAAAAAGGAACCAAACATAACATCTGTAGTTGAAGACCACAATAGCTGTAATGAAAAATTCCCTAGAATGTTTCAATAGGAGATTGGAGGTGGCAGAAGAAAGAATCAGTGGCCACAAAGACAAGATAAGGGAAATAAGTCAGGCCGAGGAGAAGAAAAAAAAAAGAATTATAGCCTAAGAGACCTGTGGGATACCATGAAGCATACTAATATATGCATTTAGGAAGACCCTGAGGGAGAAGAAAGAGATAAAGGGACAGAAGGACTATTAAAATAAATAATGACAGAAAACTTCTCAAACTTAGAAAAGACATGAATATGCACATCCAAGAAGTCCAAGGAACACCAAACAGAATAAACTTGAAGAGAAATATGCCCAGACACACAGCAGTCAAACTTTTAAATGAAAAAGACAATAAGAGAGTTCTGCAAGCTAAAAGAGAAAAGCAACATGTAGTATACAAGGAGGTCCCAATAAGATTAAGTGCCAAATTCTCATCAAAAACCATGGAGGCAAGAAGACAGTGATGTGGACTATATCAAGTGCTGAGAGAAAGCAATTTCCAGCTAAGAATTTTATAACTGTTGAGATTGTCATTCAAAAATGAGCAAGAGATTAAGACAGTCCTAGAAAAACAAAAACTTAGGAAGTTTGTCACCACTAGACCCACCTTATAGGCAATGCTAAAGGAGTTCCTCCAGATGAAAGGAAAGGACACTAGACATTTGATCAAAGTAATATAAAGATATAAAAGACTTTATCTTTGGTAAAGTTAACCCATATGGGTAAAAATAAATTCCAGTACTTTTGTATTGTATTTTTTGGTATGTAACTCCACTTTTTACTTCTTACAGTTTCAAAAATGCAAATGCATAAACAATATGGTAAATCTATGGTTTTGGAAATACAATGTACAAAGATATAATTTGTATGATGTACAACAAAAAGATTGGGGGACAGAGGGCTATAGGAACAGTGTAAGTTTATACAATTGAAGTTAAGTTGGTATCAAATCAAACATGATTTTTATAGAATTAGAATGTTAAATTTTAGCTCCATCATAAAAGAAAATACATGAAAAATATAAGCAGAAAGAAATAAGAAGTTACTCAAAATAGTACAATAAAAAAAATCAAATAAATATGAAACTAGGCATTAATGGAAGAATTAAGGATCAAAAAAGGTATAAGACTTAGAAAGACCATGTAGCAAAATGGCAGAATAAAGTCCTGCATTGCCAATAGTTAATTTAATTGAAAATGGATTAAATCCTCCAGTCAAAAGGCAGAGATTAGCAGAATGGATTGAAATTGTTGCTTACAAAGGACTCACTAAAAATTAAAAGACACAGGCTGAAAGTGAAAGGATGGAAAAAATATAACATGCAAACTATAAGCAAGAGAGAGTTGGAGCAGCAATACAAATATCCGATAAAATAGACTTTAAGTAAAAAAGAGTTACAAGGGATAAAGAGTCACTATATACTGCTAAAAAGGTCAATTCAACAAGAAGACATAATTATAAATATATGGGCACCTAATTGCAGAACCCCTAAAATATATAAAGCAAATATTGATAGATTTGAAGGGAAAGGTTGAAGTGGGCTGAAGCTGTATGTACCCCAGATGAACACGTTCTTAAATTCAATCCATTCCTATGGGTGTGAACTCACTGTAAATAGGACCTTTTGATGAGGTTACTCCAGTTAAGTTGTGTTCCACCTCAGTCAGAATGGGTCTTAATCCTAATACTGGAGTTCTTTATAAGAGAACAAAAATCAGACACAGAGAAACAAAGCCACAGGAAGAAAGAAGCTGAAACCAATGGAACCAAAAGAGAAGGGAAAAACCTGGAGATGCTGTCATGTGCCTTGCCATATGGCAGAGGAGCCAAGGATCACTAGCAGCCACCCCCAATGCTGATCTTAGGGAAGAAAGCATCACACTGATGATGCCTTGATTTGGAATTTCTTTTAGCCTCAAAACCATAAGCTAATTAATTACCATTGTTTAAGCTGACCCATCATATGATATTTGCTTGAACAGCCTAGGAAGCTAAAAAGGAAATATACAGTTCTACAATAATAATAAGAGATTATAATACATCACTTTCTAAAATGGATAGAATATCTAGAAGAACATCAGTAAAAATAGAAGACTTTAATGATACTGTAAACCAACTATTCCTAACAGGCATATAAAGAACTCTTCACCTAACAGCAATAGAATACACATTCTTTTCTACTGCATATGGATCATTCTCCAGGACACACAATATGTTGGTCACAAAGTAAGTTTCAATAAATTAAAAAATATTGAAATCATATGGTATGTCTTCTCTGACCACATTAGAATGAAGCTGTTAGAAGGAGACATCGAAAAATCATAAATATGTGAAAGTTAAACACCACATTCTTTTTTTTTTTTTAACACCACATTCTTAAACAACCAGTGGGTCAAAGAAGAAATCACATGGGAAATTAAGAAATATCTTGAGGTGAATGAAAATGAAAACACAACAAACCAAAATTTATGGGATGCAGCAAAGGCAGTGCTAAGAGGGAAATGTATAGCTATAAATTCTTACATTAAAAAAGACAAAAAGAAGAAAGATCCCAAACCAGAGATCTAACCTCCAAACTGGAGGATCTAGTGAAAGAGGAGAAAACTAGACCCAAAGTGAGCGGAAGGAAAGAAATGAAGAAGTTAGAGCAGAGATAAAGGAAACAGAGAATTAAAAATATATAGAGAGAATCAACAAAATCAAAAATTGGTTTTTTGAAAAGATGAATAAAATTTACAAACCCTTAGACTGATGAGAGAGAGAAAGAAAGAACACAGGTAATTAAAATCAGAAATTAACAAGAAATTAACAAGAACTACCTCACTGATTCAAGAAGAAAGAGAAAATCTCAACAGACCAATAACAAGTAAAGAGATTGACTCAGTAAGCACAAACCTCCCAATGTAGAAGCACCCAGGACCAGATGGCTTCACTGGTGAATTTAACCAAACATTCCAAGAAGATTCAATACCAATATCATTCAAACTCTTTTAAAAATTGAAGAGGACGGAATACTTCAGAACTGATTCTATGAGACCAGCATCACCCTAATACCAAAATCAGATAAAAATGCCACAAGAAAAGAAAATTACAAACCAATATCCTATATGAATATGCATGCAAAAATCCTCAACAAAATACTAACAAACTGAATCCAACACAATCAAGTGAGATTTATCCCAGGCATGCAAGAGTGGTTCAACATAAGAGAGTCAATTAATGTAATAACACCACATGATCATCTCAACTGACTCAGAAAAAGCATTTGACAAAATCTAGCACCGCTTCTTGATAAAAACACTTAGGAAACTAGGAACAGAAGTAAACTTCCTCCACATGATAAGGAGCATATATTAAAAACCCACAGCTGCCATCATGCTCATTGGTAAAAGACTGAAAGCTTTCCCTCTAAGATCAGGAACAAGATAAGGATGCCCACTGTCACCACTGTTGTTTAACACTGTACTGAGATTTTTCTAGCCAGAGCAATTATGCAAGAAAAAGAAATAAAAATGCATCTAAATTGGAAAGGAAGAAGTAAAACTTTTGCTATTTGTAGATGACATGATCTTATATATAGAAAATCCCCCCCAAAAAACTATAGCAAAACTACCAGAGCTAATAAACAAATTCAGCAACATGGCAGAGTACAAGATCAAAAGACAAAAATCAGTAGTGTTTCTATAGACTATTAATGAATAATCTGAAAAACGAGTAAGAAAAAAATTCCATTTACAATAACAAGAAAAAGAATAAAATATCTAGGAATAAATTTAACCAAGGATGTAAAGGACTTGTACATAGAAAGCTACACAACACTGTTAAAAGATATCAAAGAAGACCCAAGTAAATGAAAGGACATACCATGTTCATGCATTGGAAGACTAAATATTGTCAAGATATCAATTCTGCCTAAAGTGATTTACAGATTCAATCTAATCCAAATCAAAATTCCGATAGCCTTTTTTGCAGACATATAAAAACCAGTCATCAAATTATATGTAAGAATAAGGGGTCCTGAATAGCCACAGCCATCTTAAAAAAGAAAAATGAAGTTGTAGGACTCACACTTCCGGATTCTAAACTTACTGCAAAGCTATAGTGGTCAAAACAGCATGGCATTGGCCCAAAGACAGACTTATAGACCAATGGAATCCAATTGAGAGTTCAGAAACAGAACCTCACATCTATAGCCAATTGGTTTTTGACAAGGGGACAATGACCACTCAATTGGGAAAGCATAGTCTTTTTAACAAATGGTGCTGGGAGAACTGGATATTCATATGCAAAAGAATGAAGGTGGACCTCCTACCTTACTCCATTTATAAAAATTAACTCAAAATGGATCAAAGACCTGAGTATAAGAACTAGGACTATAAAACTCTCTGAAGAAAATATAGGAATGCATCTTTTTTTTTTTTTAAAGATTTATTTAAGAATGGGTCTTAAGGACCTTGTGTTAGGCAATGTTTTCTTAGACTTTACACCCAAAGCACAAGGAACAAAAGAAAAATTAAATTGCTGTTACTTCATCAAGATTAAAAACTTTTGTGCACCAAAGCACTTCATCATGAAATTAAAAAGACAACCTACAGAATGGGAGAAAATATTCTGAAACCACATATCTGATGAGGGTTTAATATCCATAATTTATAAAGAAATCCTATAACTCAACAACAAAAAGACAAACAAGAGAATTAAAAAATGGGCAAAACACTTGACTGGACATTTCTCCAAAGAAGATACACAAATGTCCAATAAGCACATGAAAAGATGCTCAACATTATTAACCATTAGGGAAATGCAAATCCAAACAACAGTGAGACACCATTTCTCACCCAGTAGAATGGCTACTATTAAAAAAAAAAAAAAGAAAAACAACAAGCATTGGAGAGGATGTGGAGAAATACACTCATTCATTGTTGATAGGAATGTGAAATGGTGTAGCCACTGTGGAAAACAGTTCTGTGGTTCCTCAGAAAGTTAAGTATAGAATTACCCCATGACCTTGAAATCCCATTTCAAGGTATATGTGTAGAAGATTGGAAAGCAGGGACTCAAATAGGTATTTGCACACTAATATTCATAGTGGCATTATTCACAGTTGCCAAAGACAGAAGAACCCAAGCATCCATCAACAAATGAATAGATAAACAAAGTGAGGCATATACATAAAATGGAATATTATTCAGTAGTGAAAAGGAATGAATATCTCATAAATGCAACAATGCGGATGAACTTTGAAGACATGTTGAGTGAAATAAATTAGACACAAAAGGACAAATACTGTATGATCTTACTGAAATGATATGTTTAGAAAAAGCAAATTCATAGGGTCAGATTAGAATAAAGGTTACCAATGGATGGGGTCAGGTAGGGAATGGGGAGTTAATCCTTAAATAGTGCAGATTTTCTGTTTAGGGTGATGGGAAAGTTTAAGTAATGTATAGCAGTGATAACACAACATTTTGAGTGTAATTAACACCACTGAATTAATTATCTGAATGTGGTTAAAAGGGAAAATTTTAGGTGATATATATGTTGCTAGAATAAAAATTAACAAACAAATAAAAACAACCATAGACATTACAACACAATGAACCCTAATATAAATTATGGACAATTATAATAGTATTCTCTCATGATTGTAACAAAGGTACCATACTAATACTAAATGTTAAAATAGAGGTAGGTACATGGGAACGTTGTATTTTATGCATGATCTTTCTGTAAACTCCAAATTCTCTGATAACAAAAATCCTCTCGGGACATGATTTCAGGTTTAATATCTAACTGAAATATCCTCTATAGTTTGCCCAAAGTTTTAAAATTTTCTTTTTGCTTTTTAAGAATGGAGAGTTAGGGAGAAAGGGGTTGCTTAAGACAAGGCAAAAATTGCTGAAAATAATTCCATGAAGCTTTAATCTGTGACCATTATATCCTCTGGCATTTTAAAAACACAACCCTTTTCCACATTCCAGAACATCAGGGGTTGTGTTTAAGTTCATAAGGACTCAGGACATTTTGCACTGATTTGAAACCTACAACCTTTGTGCTTTTTGAAGAGATATGGCTGTACTAATTTATCTTCAGAGAAGGGCCCACCCAAGTCGGCAAATAGTTGTAAATGCAAATGTACAGCACAGTATTTTAAAAAATCCGGAATTCTACAACGCATTGACCAACTCCCCACTATGTATATGAATCTCAAATAGCTTCCTGACTTTGCATTTAAATGTCAGTGGAACATTTCAGTTTTCTAATAGTGAGGTATTGAGAATATTTGGCTATCCTCTCTTCTCAAATCTGGGATCTTTGTCCCACAAATGTTTCCAGTTGTGTTAATGGTATTGAATTTTGTGTGGGGTATGGTGATGTAGAAACACAGGGATTAGTTTGAGTCCAGGCCAAACATTATTGCTTGCTGGTTACTATGGGCCAAATTTGAACTCCTGTTTCCAAAGTTTCAAAAGCTAGCACATTAGCTTCTCCTGGAAAATGCAAGCTCCAGAAAAATAAAATCATCCTCAAAAGATAATTCTGTAATTGTAGTACATAAAACCATTACTATACGATCCACCTTCCTTTTAAAAGTGGAAGGATGCTTAATGTGTCAATTCCTCACAACTCAGAAAGCAAGATCTGCTTGCAGACTGAAGAAAATATATCTTAACGAGGCAATTTCCTAAAAACATTGTCAGTGTAAAATACACAGTTGAGAGACCTGGTAACCCATCCAGCATCTACAGGGAAGATGAAAATAAAAAATTGATCCAAATGGCATCATATTTCTTCTGGGGTTCTCCTCTTTCCTGGTGTGGATAGGCGCTTGGGGTTTTATCATAAAAGGATAAAATGGCAAGAAATCGTTTACTGGCTTGCAGTCATGGAGAAAAGGCATTCACATCTGTTTCTGGTATTCTGTTGAAGAATCCCTCCAGTTGATAATTTGGATTGGAAGCAAATTGGTTTGTTTTCATAGGTCCTTTTCTTCCAAGTTCAGATAAAACAAACCTATCCTGTGGGTCCAATGGTTTGCATTCTGAATTCTTGGTTTATGTGGCACAAAATCCCTCTATTATATTGCTAACACATTATCCATCTTGAAGAGAACAAAACTGGCTAAGATTTGGCAGGATTTATATTATATAAGCTCTCATGCTTAACTACACATTGTGTGTGTGTGTGTGTGTGTGTGTGTGTGTCTATGT
Organism: Cabassous unicinctus; assembly: GCA_029593785.1. NCBI lineage: Eukaryota > Metazoa > Chordata > Mammalia > Cingulata > Chlamyphoridae > Cabassous > Cabassous unicinctus. Next base: position 1,564 of record JAQZBX010022800.1, on the reverse strand, counting down.
GTGTGAAATCAGAATTCATTTGAGTTTCCAATATAATTCTTTTTTATTTTATATTTGCTTTAAGTGACCCAAGCCTGTAATAGCTATTATGACTTCTTGCTTGGAAGACTCTATCCCCTAACATTTACCTAGCAAGATAAAAATTAAGATGAAAACAAATGATTAAAGGTGATAAAAATATATCTTGTGGTAAAGTGGGTGGTGACCTGTTCCTTGCTTGACTTCTGCCAGCTGAGGACTATGGAGTATTTTTTTATTTTACAATCCATCAGTAATGAGTAAAGAAACTGCCACAAAAAAAAAAAGAAAGAAAGAAAGAAAGAAAGAAAGAAAGAAAGAAACCACACACACACAATTTTTTAAGCTCTTTGGGTAATTACAGGTCAAGAAAAAAAGTCCTCTTTTCAGAGCATAAAATACACTAAAAGGGGACACATGCAAATTAAACAAAGAAAAAGTAAAAAAAAGATATGTAAGTGCATAAACACACACAAACTTGCACACACGTGCCACATGTGACTTTATTAGGTTTGATGATAGACTAAAATGATTGGATCTAAGTAGAAGCTAACAAAGAAGGTAAGAGGAAGTGATATTTTTCAAGAATTTGAAAAAAAGACAAAACTGTTTTACTTTAATAAGTATCTAATTAATCAGAAAATTACCTCCCTTTTTCTTTATTCCTTCCTGTAATTCTTTTAAAATTTTCTTGTGAATAAAGTACCAAAAATATTTCCCCCAAATTCTTCCAAAATTAAGTGAAACCATCCAAAATGGATCCCTTTCAAATTAGATTTTTAGAAAGGGATCCAAATTAGATAAAATAACTACACTTTTGATGTGATAGTACTTTAAAAAATCCTTGCAAAGATAACTTTTTGGATGTGACAATGAAAGACTGAGAAATGTAAATTTTTTGTTTAGAAAAATGTTGTCTCTTTTTCTCTTTCCAAGGCACAGCAATATAAACAAGTAGCAGATTTCCTGTGGAGCCTAATGATACATAAACACAGATAGCAAGAGAAATGAACACCAGAACACATTGTTTTCCAAAAAAGCATTATGAAACTGTGACATTTATATATCTACTGAAACATGTTGTTTGGGATGACCGAGCTTTTCTAGTTGAAATGCTAAACTGCCTAAAATGGGCACTCCCTGGTTTGAAGTTCTTTGCCATCTTATCAGGAGTGTCCTCAATCTGAGATTTTTCCATAATCTCTATCTCCTCTGTATTACATATGTCAATGGGATAAGTTTGATTTTCTATTACAAGAGTTCATCTTCCATTTGGAAACTAATAACTTTTATTTTTAGATCACTTGAATTTTAGAATCTAAAAAACTAAACAGTCACAAAACCAATGAAAAGTAAGGAAATTCTTTTCACATAGCCTTTCTCTGAAGAGAAGAAATAAACTTCAATTTTCTTGGTAAAAAACAAAAAACAAGAAGCAGATGTGGCTCAAGCAGTTGAGTACCTGCTTCCCACATGGGAGGTCCTAGGTTTGGTCCCAGTGGCCTCCTAAAAAACAAACAAGAAAACAAGCAAAAAAAAAAAAAAA
>JAQZBX010022799.1:0-31291 GCA_029593785.1 Cabassous unicinctus | reverse complement strand
TTTTTTTTTTTTTTATTGTTGGTAAAAATCAAATTTTTCACAATTCATACCAATATTTGTAAAATGATATATAAATACATATGCATATATGTGCATTTGCTTACATAAATGTTATTTTATATATATAAATATATATATTTTTAAAGGTGCTTAGATTACCTAAATATTACTCAGAAATTACAGGGATTCCCACGTTCCCTTGTGTTAGCTTTTTAAGTGGTCCCCAGGTCGGGATAGGAGCTGCAGCAGTGAGAGCTGTAACAGTAGCAGTGCGTTTAAGTGTCAGCCTCTGCATTTCTTCTGTAGGTGGATTCACAGGATTGAAACTGAATCATCCTCTCTTAGCTGCCATCGTCCAGCCTTGGCTTCAGTCATCTGGTGGGGATCCACACTTTCTCCCCAGATTCTGTGACAACACAAGCATACGCTCGTCCCCACACTTTTACATGTCCTTTTTCCCACTGACCATCATCTTTCCACCATATAGGCTGATTAGTTTCTTGAGGCTCTTTTTAAGCCCAGTATCTTTCAGCTGCTGTTTTATTGCCTTTTATTCTAACATTTATGAAATTTAGAGTAAACATGGCTTGTGCCACTTGCTGTCGGGGAGTACTGTACTCTCCCCCTTTTTGTTTTTGTAATTGTAATTTTAATGTATAATGTAAACATTCTACAATAGCTTGCCCTTGAGAATCATAAGGAATTCCTATAACATGTATAACATTTCAGGAATTTAGAAAAGAAGCTAACTGATGAGATGTATATCCAGAAGCATTATCTGTTTTTATTTGATGAGGCAATCCCATGCATGCAAAGCATTCTAGTAAATGAGTGATAACATGATGGGTGCTTTCTCCAGTTAAAGGAGAGTCATAAAAGAATCTTGAGAATGTATCAACACTAATATGAACATAAGCCAATTTCCCAAAAGAAGGCACATGTGTAACATCAGTTTGCCAGATATCATTAGCAGCTAGTCCTCTGAGATTAACTACTGTCGGCATGGGGGGTAGACATAAGCAGGCCGCAGGTGGGGCAATGAGAGACTATGTCTTTATATTTGGCAATAGTAAGATTGAATCTTTTACGTAGAGCAGCTGCATTACAATGAGTTAATTGATTCCATTCATATGTGGGAGCATAATTAATTAACAACTTGTCAATCATTGCATTACCATATGCTAGGGGCCCTGGAAGGTTAGTATGGGATCTCATATGCACAATATATAATGGGTGGGTGCAAGAGTGAATAGCTTTCTGCAAATTAGTAAACAGAGTTTGCAGTTCAGAATTATCTGTGGGAAGGGTCGCTGTTTCAATATGAGTTACAGTACACGACATATTGCAACTCAGAGACTATATTAATTGGCGAAGAGACATCTTTTAAGAGAGAGATAACTGCTGCTAGCTTGGCTTTTTGGGCAGAAGAATATGGGGTAGACCATGTTTTCTCAGTGGGACCAAAATATCCTGCTTTCCTTTCCCATTTCCGTCAGTAAAATAAGTGGGTGCCGAATTAATAGGCTATGTGCTAACAGCTTTTGGAAGAATCCAATTAGTGAGTTTAAGAAAAGTAAAAAGTTTTGACTTAGGGTAATGATTATCGATTTGATTAGTATAATTTGACAACCCAATCTGTCAATCATAGTTTTCTTGCATAGCATGTTCAATTTGAGAGTGAGTTAAAGGAATGATTATAGAGTCTGGATCTTTCCCTATCAATTGCCTTAAGCATCTGTGACCACTATGAATAACAATTCCAATTTTATCTAAATAGGTATGTAATTTTTTCTTTTGCGCATGCAGGAGAAAAATCCATTCTATAATGCACTAAGACTCCAGTTGGAGAGTATTTAGATGGAAAAATCAACAATTGGATATTTTCATTTAAAGAGACTCTATCTAATTGAGCCTCATGAATTCTAAGTTGTATCCATTCTAATTCCTCTGTAGCCTCAGGAGTTAATTGTCGAGGGCTGTTAAATGCTGAACTTCCCTTTAATGTGTTAAAAATGTTATGTAAAGCATATGTAGGAATTCCTAGTCTTGGAGGGAGCCAATTTATATCCCCCAATAATTTCTGAAAATCATTAAGAGTGGTTAAAGAGTCCCATAGAATTTGAACCTTTTGTGGAATAATTTTATTTTGATTAATAATAGTGCTGAGATATTTAAAAGGATTGTACAATTGTGTTTTATCTTCTACTACCTGTAATCCAGCTCGAGACAAATGTTGTGTTAACTCTATATATATAACCTTAAGCTGTTGAGAATTTTCATGAGCTACAAGAATATCATCCATATAGTGAATAATATATGTGATGGGGAATTTCAATCAAACTGTAAGAATAGCCAGATGTACAAAAGTTTGACATTTTGTAGGGCTATGCATCATGCCTTGAGGTAAAACTTTCCATTGAAAATGTCTCATAGGTTGGGAATGATTAAGAACTGGAATAGAAAAAGCAAATTTTTCTCTGTCCTGTTTAGCTAATGGTATGGTAAAGAAACAGTCTTTTAAGTCAATTACTATTAAAGCCAGTCTACTGGAATCATTGTAGGAGATGGAAGACCCGGCTGAAGGGATCCCATTGGGACTATAACAGAGCTAATTTTTCCTAAATCAGTGAGCATACACCACCCACCAGATTTCCTTTTAACGGCAAATACTGGTGAATTCCAAGGGCTATCAGATGGTTCTATATGGCCAGCCTCAAGTTGTTCCGTAACCAAATTCTGAAGGGCTCTTAAGTTTTCACTAGTAAGGGGCCACTATTCCACCCATACAGGAGTGGACACTTCCCATTTTAAGGGTATGAGCACAGGAGCTGTGCGAACAGCGACCACTATTATAAATTTGGATATCCTAGCCCTTGTCTATGGGGTTTATTGTTAGCCTCAATTACGTCTTGTAATTTGGTATTTGTTTTTCCCAAACCTTCAAGAGGATAGAACCCCATGTTTGACATCATTTTCTTTGCTGATAGAGATAAGCAGAAAATGGTGACATATGCCCCCAATTGTTTCATTAAGTCTCAACCCCATAAGTTTACTGCTATATCCAGGACATAAGGTTCAATAGTTCCAGTCTGGTCATCTGGTCCTTCACAAGGAAGTATAGATTGGCTCTGATGTACAACATCCACCTTACCAATTCCCTGCATGGGAAATTGTAATTTTACCAACGGCCAGGTGGATAGCCAATTCTGTAATGAAATAATAGAAACATCTGTGCCTGTATTGACTAGACCTATAAATGACTTGCCATTGATTATAAGTTTGCATTCAGGGTGCTTTTGAGTAAGGTGCGATTGCCAATAAATGGATCGATTTCCAGTAGTGCTAGAGCCCCTAATTCTTTTATTTGAGTTACTTCCTATTTTTTGATAAGGAAGCAAGAGTAACTGAGCTATTTTATTGCCTTGGACAATTTGGAAAAGAGCTAAGGCTGAAATCATAACCTTAATCTCCTGCTTTTATAATCCTCATCAATGACTCCTGGGAGCACATTTACTCCTTTTAATGTTAGTCCTGATTGTCCTAGAATAAGGCCTGTAGTATTTTTTGGGATGGGCCCTATTACTCCAGTGCCTAGTAGGTGGGGATTGCTAGAGGGAGTAAGCATAATATTTGTATTAGAAGGAAGAGATAAGGTTGCACTTCCGCTTAGAGCGGGGGTAAGGTCTGTGATGCTGCGAATGGCCTCTCCAACATGTGTGGAGGAGTATGAACAGGAATTGTTGTGCCCGGGATTGCATGCCGGGACTCCGGGTGCCGGCCCCTCATATCGTTTCCCGAATGCTGAATCAGTCTCCCAACTATATCGAATTTAGACTTGCAGTGACTGCACCAGTGAGCTCCCATCCGACATTTTGGGCACACACCAGGGGCAGAACTAATATTAATCCACTGTGAATTCTGAACAGGTGGTGTTCTTGGAGAGGGCGGTTTTTTACAATCTTTTTTTAATGACTAGCCTTCCCACAGTTAAAACAAGTTCCGCGACTCTTATCTTTTATGGCAATTCCGGCAAATGATTCTGCTAATAATTGAGCCTTGTGGCGCTCTGAGCCCGATATCTTGGCATGTTTTTATATTTATATACTCTTCAAGAGTGGCGCCAGCCATTTTCATGGGTCTAAGGGCTTTTTGACACTCTGTTAGCATTATCAAAGGACAGGATTCGAAGCAATAAATATCAAAGGGCTTGGTCTGTCACAGTACATTCAAGAGATTTTTAAGGCAAGCTATAAAATCAACATGCGGTTCAGAGGCGGCTTGCTTTACAAGGGCAAATGAGGGAGCCACTGATCCTGGAGGTGTGATTTTCTCCCAGGCATGCAAACAACAAAGGCGGCACTGCACTATTGCAACATCAGAGTACTGAAGTTGGGCCTGAATACCTAACTGTCCTCCCGAACCCATAAGTTATTCAAATGTTATATTTACTGGAGGATTAGCATTGGCATTGCGGGATGCGACAATATGAGCTTCCTCAGCCCACCGCGTCTTAAATTGTAAAAATTCAGAGTCAGTGAGGCCGGTTCTAGCCAACTGATCAAAGTCCCAGGGAATCAGCCTTTCAGTTTGAGAGATCCCGTGCAAAATTCCCAAAGTATATAGAGAATTAGGTCCATACTTAGCACATGCTTCCTTTAATTCTTTCAGTATCTTAAAATTTAGAGGAGTATGAGTAAATTGCTGTCCTCCCTGTGGCACGTCAGCATTAGGTGCTATGGGGGTCACTTGGATAGGGAATATATAAGCATCCAGGTCTCCATCTAATTGAGACTCCCGGATGCCCTTTTGTAATGTAGAAGCATTTGGAACTGTAACATTAGCTAAAGGAGGAGAGGTCATATCCTCTTCTAAGCCAGGAGCAAAAGGACAAGGTCTTTTTAATTCCTTTATTTAACAGGATTCCTCAGGGGCTGCTGCAGCTGCCTCCTGTACTGGAGCACAAAGGCAATCAAGATGGAGGGGGGGGGGCGGTTCTTTTCTAAAACATGTTCTTTTTCTAAAACAGTTGAAGCAGTTTCCTTTTCTATGCTTTTCTTTTCAGTATCAGAGTCCTCACTATCAGTCAGACTGCAACGGTTCACGAGTTAAAGAGATTAAACTACACAATGACCACACATGAACAGGAATAGGCTCTCCTTTCTTATATTCCTTTTTTAGTTGAGAAACCACCTCATTCTGTTGTTTACCATCAAGGTCCCTTTTTGGGGAAACCAATAGCAATGTTTAAATGAAAATAAATCCTGTATACTTTTTTTTTAACCTTTACTCCATGAGTGCCAAGCAAAGAAAGAAGCAACTGTTTATATTCACCAGAAAGCGAAGAAGTTTGTCCCATGCTTACCCTGACTAACACATTTATCTAGAGCAAAGAAGGAATTTTTCAAATGGGGAACACTCACCTCCTCTCCACCTCTGGTATCAGTGGCACTGAATTTTTCCCCAAAGTTTCTGATCTGTTGGAGCCTTCTTCACTTCGTGCCCCACGTTGGGCGCTAGATGTCGGTATAAGTGTGGGTAACTCAGCAAAGGGTTCCCTGATATAAGAAAGACAAGACAAATAGTGTAAGAGAAAAGCTGGGGTCAGGGGGTTAGCAGAACATGTCTATAATGCTAGACCTGAAGCTCAGACAGCCCAGAGCTTTTATTAGCAGGGCAAGGTTCAGGTTACCTGCAGAGGGGCATGACTAGTGATTTATTGCTCTCAGAATTTGCATGAAAAAGAAACATTGCAGGCAAGGTTTTTACCTTTTTTCTATCCTTATTTCATCCTTGAGTGTTGGTGCCAGCAAGAATTCAAACAGTGCTCTCAAGGTTTTCCTTTTGAGCTAGTGTCTGGCGTTCCAGACACTCTGTCTTTATTCTCAAGCTGGAATTCCACATCTCAATGATTCTTCCCCACATGTGGCTCCCAGGTAAATTTAAAATAGCCCCTAACAATCCACTATGATATCTCTGATTTTAACTGGGACCAAACAAATGAATTTATTGCAAATACTTGAATTAGTTATTATGTGTATTCTGAGAGAAAAGGGGTATGTAGGGAGTAGCAGTCTCACAACATGTTGGGAAAGCATCCTGATCTGAAACAATAATGGTATGGCAGAAAGGGCAATCTCAAAATTATCTGAGAAAAAATCCTCTGTGTAAGTGAACCAATGCAATGTGTGAGCCCTGGAGAATAATGACACTGGTTTAATTTCAGATATAGAAAAATAACAATATTTTACACAAAGGTTAAACCATGGTCATGAGTAAAGTAATACATTTAGCCAAGGGCTCATTATAAAAAAAATACAATAAAGTGCTTATGTGAAAATCCTACAGCTACATTGTACTTAATGGTGAAAGACTGAAAGCTTTCTCACTGAGATCAGGAACAATACAAGGATACCCACTGTCACAAGTCTTGTTCAATATTGAGTTAGATATTCTAGCTAGGGCAATTAGGCTAGATAAACAAATAAAAGGCACCCAAGCAGGAAAGGAAGAAGTAAAACTTTCACTATTCACTGATGATATGATCCTATAACTAGAAAATCCTGAAAAATCCACACAAAGCTACTAGAATTAATAGACAAGAGCAGCAAAGCGGTGGATTAAAAGATTAATAAGCAAAAATTGATCGTATTTATATACAATAACAATGTGCAATGTGAGGAGAATATAAGAAAAAAATTCCATTTGTAATATGACTAAAATAAACAAGTATTTCAGAATAAATTTAACTAAGGACATAATGGACTTGTTTTTTAAAAATTACAAAACACTGATAAAAGAAACCAAAGAAGACCGAAATTAATGGAAAGACAATCAATGTTCATGGATTGGAAGATATAATATTTTTAAGATCTTAATTCTACCCAAATTGATTTACAGTTTCCATGCAATCCCAATAAAAACTCCAAAAACATTTTTGCTAAAATTGAAAAGCCAATAATCAAATTTATTTGGAAGGGTAAGGTGTCCCAAATAGCCAAAAATGTCTTTAAAAAGAAAAACAAAGTTGGAGGACTCTCACTTCCTGACTTTAAAACATATTACTTAGCTATAGTGGTAAAAACAAACAAACAAAAAACAGCATGGTACTGGCATAAAGACCAGATAGATCAATGGAACCAAATCTAGAACTCAGAAACAGACCTTCCCATCTACAGTCAAGTGGTATTTGACAAGGCTGTTTAGTCCACTTACCTGGGCGAGAACAGTCTATTCAACAAATGCTGCTGGGAGAACTGGATAGTCATATCCAAAAGAAAGAAAGAAGACCCCTATCTCATACCTTATAGAAAAATAACTCATAATGGATCAAGGACCTAAATATAAAAGCAACAACCATAAAACTCATAGATGAAAATATAGGAAAATATCTTCAAAATCTTGTTGTAGGTGGCAGTTTCTTAAACCTTACACCCAAAGCAAGAGCAACAAAAGGAAAAAATCAATAAATGGGATCTCCTCCAAGTTAAACATTTTTGCACCTCAAAGGAATATGTCAAAAGAGTTAAAAGACAGCCAACTCAATGGATAAAATATTTGGCAGTCACATATCTGATGAAGGATTAATATCCATGCTATATAAAGAGATCATACAACTCAACAATTAAAAGACAAGCTACCTAATTAAAAGATGAACTGGAGACTTGAAAAGACAATTGTCCAAAGAAGAAATACAAATGGTGAAAACATACATGAAAACATTTTCAACACCACTAATGATTAGGGAAATGCAAATCAATACTTGAATGAGATAGCATTTCATACCTGTTAGACTGGCCACTATTAAAAGGTCAGAAAACTAAATGTTGGAGAGGATGTGGAGAGATAGGAATGCTTATTTATTGTTGACGGAACATAGAATGGTACAGCCACTGTGGGAGATTGTTTGGCATTTCCTAAAGAAGTTGGTTACAAACTTGTCATATGATCCAGAAATACCATTACTAGGTATATGCCCAGAACTGAGAGCAGTGACATGAATAGTCCTCTGCACACTGATGTTCATAGTAGCATTATTCATGATTGCCAAAAGTTGGAAACAACCCAAGTGTCCATGAACTGATGAATGGATAAACAAATTGTGGTGTGTACACACGATGGAATATTATGCAGCAGTAAGAAGAAATGAAGTTGTGAAACATATGACAACATGGATTAACCTGGAAGACATTATGTTGAGTGAAACAAGCCAGACACAAAAGGGCTAATATTATTGGGCTACTATGAAATAAATATATAATGTAATCTCATGGAATTAATAATTAGAATATAAATCACCAGAAAATAGAATGAGGATAGATAATGGAAAACTGATGGTTAATCAGTGCAGAATTGGTTAAAAAGTTGTCAATCTTTGGAAATGAATGGAAAGTGAAAGCACATCATTGTGTTTGTGACTAGCAGAGCTATTATATGGGTATGACAGTAGTTGAAAGGGTAAGCCAAAAACATTTATATTACTAGATGAAAAGCTAAAAACTAACATAGGGGTCCCAAACATAGTGAAACCTCATGTAAAATATGAATATGGGTGATATTGCATATATGATTGCTTTTAAAAAATATCAATGCAAATAAACTAGAGTGAATGAAACAGAATAGCAGCTATTTACAACAGGGAAAGTATTGAGAGGTGATGAGTTTTGTTTGTTTTGTTTTGATTTTTTAGTATTATTATTTTTGCTGGAATAATGAGAAGGCTGTAAAATAATTGGAGTGATGAATGACAACTATGTGATTATACTGATTACCACTGATGATACATTTTGGATGGACTTATACGTTATTAATATGCATCAATATTATTGATTTGCTAAAAAAACAAAAACATGCTAATTGAAAGAAAGCAGACACAAAGTACCATATGTGTTTGATTTCACTTACATAAAATGCAAATATAAATAAATTTATAGAGTCAGAATTAGATTTGTATTATATTGGAGTAGGGGAAGATAGCAGGATTGAGAGGTGACTGTTAAGTGGTTGTGTTTTGTTGTTTTTTTTTTGAGTAATGGAAATGTTCTAAAATTGATTGTGGTGATATGAACAACTCTGTGATTATACCAAAAGCCATTCATTATAAAGTTTGGATAGATTGTATGTTATGTGAATTTATCTCAAAAAACTGCTTTAAAAAATCATAGGAAGCCTTGTCATCTGAATTAGTGGGCTTTCCTAGGTACAGATGTTGAGATGAGGATTGAGCACATGTAGATTTTGGGGGAGATAAATGGACAACAACTGAGTAATGGGAACTATAGGGAAGGAAAGGCCAGCTCCCACAGTGGAAGACTGAAAATTAATCCCACAAGCAAGTTCTTGGTAATCATGCAAAACTCATAGCTCACACTGATCCATCCCACTGGGTTAAGTTGCTGGATGTACACCCCCACACCATATTTAGGGCTGCATCCTGGAAAGTATTAATTAGCAGGTACTTAGAGATGGCTTCAAGCTCAAGCCAGACATGTTCTGTGTTCTGGTAATCCAAGGGCAGTCATCAGGCAAAGATGTTGGTGCTGGCCTTGAAAACCAAGCCAGCATCAGGAAATGGTTAAATGATATGTGCAGAGCTCATACAAAATCTGATATGTATTTCCTTTCACAGGGTTATATTATTCTTCTTTTTTTAAAATTCTGCATAGGGAAGTAAAACTAAACATTCATGACACACTATTCAAAGGACAGTGGATCAAATAGGAACTCTATGTTGCCTTTCTGTTTTATCATTTCACTCCTTATTCCCCTGAAAGGATATTCTTGTGGCAGAGGCTAATCTCCTAGATATGATAGTTTGGGGATATAGTTATGGTGGATTCCTTGGTCAATGGCCAGTCAGGCTGATTCTCACACTGTGTCATCTCAGAAAAGTCTGGTGGTCTTCAAAACAGGATTCAAGAAATTCACAGGGTTGCATATCAGGAAAATATCAGAAGATCAGAACTATATGTGTATGTGTGAAAATAAATTAAAATTTACTAATATTTAATAAATGGGTTGATGGGGATACATATATTCCTGACTAACTTTGTCTTGACCTTCATTAAAAAATTGGAAAATATTAAGCTTAGAATCAGACATTTGAATAACTATATCATAATTTTAAAGGAATATTTTTGAAAATAATAAATCATACTCCCTAACATTGGTTGCTAAAATATCAATAATCAATTTTATAAGAGCAAAGACATTTTGTACTTTAAATGGAATAAAATAAAAATTAGGGCAAGTGTATATGGTTCAAGCAGCTGGGCACCCGTCTACCACATGGGAGGTACTGGATTCAGTTTCCAGTGCCTCCTAAAGAACATGAGCAAGACAGCAAGCTGATGCAACAGGCTGATGTGACAAGCTGGCATGGTGAGCTGAAGTAACAAGATAATGCAGTGAGATGATGCAACGAGATGATTCAATGAAGAGACACAATGAGGAAAACACAATGAGAGACACAAGAAGCAGGAAGAGGATGTGGCTCAATGATTGTGCATCTCCCTCCCACATGAGAGGTCCTAGGTTTGGTTCCCAGTGCCTCCTAAAAAGAAGATGAGCAGACACAGACAACACACAACAAACAGACTCAGAGAGAAGACAGTGAGTGCAAACAACAAAAGGGGTGGGGAGGATAAATAAATAAAATAAATCTTTAAACAAAAAAAGATTAGTAAAATGACTGCTTATAGAAGACTTACAAAACCAGGGTTTAATGAAAAAAAGAATATTCACCCTCCAATACTTGCAGTAAAAGAAGGAAGGTGAATTTGATTTAAAAAGAATATGATCAACTTATATATATTATATACAAGATCTGTAGCATAGCAAGAAATTTTTTGTTCACTAACCCTTTAGTTCCTAACCCTGCAACTATTCTTACTTCTCATATTTTGAATCATCTAGTGTAAAATTTTTCTCCATATATAGGTGGCTAATATTCTGCTCTTTTAATTTTTGCTTTTAGTGTTTATTTAGTAGAAAAGTATAAGCTATGTTTGTATTACTGAGCAAGGCCTGCTGCCCAACACACACAGAGGCCTATTTTATGGCATCAAGATTTTGAGAAAAGAGTTTTATTGTAAGGTTGACAGGCAAGGAAACAAAATGTGAGGCTCAAAAAAGTCTCCATAATCATAGAAATAAGGGAAGTTTTATGGAAATGGGATTTGGGAGTTGGGCTCAGAATTTGAGACGTCTGATTTGGCATAGTGTGATTAGTTAATTATAGAGTTGTCCATATTTGACAGTATTGAATTTAGGCTAGATCTTCCTTATTGAAGGACTTCTCACATTTGATTTGCTTCTAATGTATTTCTGTCTTTGTAATTTTGGCTCTGAAGGGGGTGATCTTTGCTTTGGGTGTTTTGAAGTTTGCCTGAAAGACAATAGTCTGTGTTTCTGCACATTCTCATGATATATGACCTGTGATCCTGTCATGTGATATTCTAATATCACATGACATCTATGTCTTTTGGATGACATAATCCTAAAATAGCCAGATGTATTAATTACAAAGTCCTGGTTTTTGGTCTTTGGATAGATATCTACATCAGATGGTGTCTACATCTCATTCTTGGTAATTTTGAGGTTTAAGTGCCAAGGAGAAATAGATTTCCTGGCAGGACTGGGACATTTCCTTAAATGAGAAATATGAATCTGAAAATAAATACTTTCAAATTTAGCTGCAGGCTCTCTCTGCCTAGAGGAGCCCGCATCAGATCTTGGTGCGTATTTCCGTCCTTCTCTCTCATTACTCAGCAAGCTCTGTTCTTTCCGAAATTTCTTAATAAATTCTTTTTACTGGCCTAAAAAAAAAATTCAGCTTCACATGGGTTAGTTAAAAGTTGTCCTTTCCAATGAGATTGGAGTGTATCTTTATCTTGGTGTCTTTTCCAATATGCAAAACCACCAGGCTGAAGATTATGGTTCTAAATGTCTTTATCTCCTGGGAGCACTGCAAAAGGAGTGTTCTACCAAGGAATCCTTTTTTTAAAGGTTTTGACTAGTTCCTGTTAATGAGTTATCCTATTTCCTTTTATGTGGCAAGGCTCATGTATTTCAGAGTCTGCATTCATCAGTTTCATTGTTCCAGTTTCAAATGGGTACAATTTATTTTTCAACAATGAATGGATATTAGATTTAGTATCACAATAGGTAGGGCTTTGGACCATGTTATATTATAGGGTTCCATGAATTTAGCTAGCTAACATTTTTGACATCATTTGGTCACTTTATCTCTCCTGAAGATTGAGGATGATAGGGACAATGAAGCTTTTGGTTGATGGGTAAGACATGACAACATTCCTTGACTATAGTTGCAGTAAATTGGGAGCTTCTATTACTTGAGATAATAGCAGTTATCCACAGCTGGGGAAGTTTAATAGTTTATTTTTTGTTTGTTTATTTGTTTGTTTTATTTATTGTGAGACATAGCCTCTATCCACCCAGAAAATAGATATATGAAAACAAGGAAACATTCGTATCCCATGGAAGTATGTAGCTATATAAAATTAATTTGAAGATGTGAAAAAGGGCCCTGTAAGTTGAAATGTTTGACCCTGTCCCACCTTTACACTTTTACTATGGTTATGCTTATTAACAGTTAAAAACATAATTTGTATACTTACCTCACTTCTTATCTAAAGTCCCTTTTAACTGAAGATGGATAAAGCATCAACAAGTAGCTTCCTGCATGCCCTTTTTAGAGAAGCATCAGAGTAAAGCAATGTAACTAACAAGAAAAGACATCACAGCTGAATCTAATACAATCAAAGGGTATCACCTCCAGAGAAATAGATTAGTTTAAAAACATAATCTTTCTTTGGAGGATTCAGAAATAATCTCAAACAGTCACACTTCACCCTCTGAATCCTGAAAAGACTTTACAATATTCAATAAAACCTTAAATCCCTTCAGTTAGTAATGTTAAATACAAAATCTCACCACAGTTATAGAAATACAGATTGTCTTGGGGCAAATTCCCCTCTTGCTGTAGATCCATGAAACTTACAAAACAATGTACCTGTTTCCAATATGCAAAGGGACAGACATATGATAAACATTTGCATTATTATAAAGAGATTTGGGGAGGGAAACAGGAGTCATTGGTCCCCAACAACTCTGAAAACTAGCAGGGCATACTCCATTGGATTTCAAAGTCTGAGAATTATTCTTAAGATGATGGTTTCTTCTCCTCCTTGGTGCCTCATATGGGCCCACACCTCCCAGTCTTGTCAAAAGGCCATTTTCTTTGTTCAACCCTCATCAAACATCTGGGTGGCAACTGAGCACCAGATCTCACCTTCCAAGAACATTGGGGTGATAGCCACATTTTACCTAATCTCTGGGGTAGAGTCTAAACTCCCTTAGTACAGTAAAGTTATAGCAACATTCTCCCTAAACACTGGCATATAGGCCAATCTGCTCAGAACTGTCATGTGGTGACTTGACCTTTCCTAATCTAAAGGGAATAGGCCCACCACTCTCATAACACTGAGTTGGTGACCTCATTCTTCCCAACCCATGGGGTACAGGCCCACCCCTCCAAGAGCACTGGGTTGACAACCTTTCTCTCACCAACCCTTGGGGAGTGTGTTCCACCTTCTCTGTAGCCTGGGGAACACAATTCTCCCTGAACAGTGGGCTGGAACACCCACCCTCTTCAAATGACGGTGCAAAATAATGCTCTCTGTACACATGGCTGAGGTTCCTCTCTCAATCCAAGGTGATATCTTAATTCAAGACATCAGCTTCCATGATTTTCCTCTTAAAGCTGTTTTCCCTTCCATATCTCCCCTCCATATCCCATCTAGTCCAGGCTGACAGTGGTTTTGTTCATACTAATCTCACAAACAGTTTGTTGGTTTAGCATACAAAAAGCAAGGGCTCAAGCCATCAAACAGCAGCAATTTCCACAAGTCTTTTCTAGATAACTTCATCTTCAAACCTGACTTACAAGTTCCCTGTTTACTTAATTCTTCAAATAAGTCATTATCATCTCAGGAGTTGATTTTCAGAGGTTTGGAACTTCTGGAATCAGTTGATGGTTTCTTGGTGCTCAAAAACTCAGTTATCAGTTTATCTCTTTCCTCTAACATTTTGCTCTAATCTGCAAGGAGAAGTCTGACTGCATTTACAACATGTAGTTTATAAATCTGTTTGGCTAAATGTCCAAGCTAATAATTGTCAATTTCTGCCTTCCAAATAACATCAGGAGTCAATCTTGTTAAGTTCTGTACAACTTTAAAGCATACATCTCCTTTCCTCCAGTTTCTAATAATAGTTTCATCATTTGCTTTTAAGGCCTTATCAGAAATAACTTTAGACTCCATATTCCTACCACCAGTCTCTTCAAAGCAAGCTAGGCTTTTTCCATTAAGCATCCCACAATTCCTCCAAAAATGCCCCTTACTCATTTATAAACAATTCCAGCAATTTTGGTAATTGCAAAAGCATGACCCCACTCTCTAGTATCAAATTCTGGATTAGTCAGCCAAAAGTGTGCTAATGCAAAATACCAGAAATCAGTTGGCTTTTAAAAAGGGTATTTATTTGGGATAAATGCTTACAGTTACAAGGCCCTAAGGGGTTCAGGTCAAGGTTGATTCCTCACCAAAGTCAATTGCCATGTTTGAAGCAAGATGGTGCATGATCCCTGTTAGGGTTCAGCCTTCTCGCTACAGGCTGACATAGGGCTTGTTTCTTTCTGAGATTTCTCAGCTAAAAACTAAGGTGAATGGCTCATCTCTATCCCCAGGGTTGAAGGACCAAAGCGCTCTCCTCTGCTGTGTCTGTGGAGATCTCTCTCACTCTCTTTCTGTGTCTTCTTGAATGAGTGTAGCAGTTTGGCATTATGAATTCCAAAAATAGATATTGGATTGTGTTTGTAAAATGGTCTGTTCCTCTGGGCATGATTCAATTATGTTTAGGGATACATCTGTAGGATGTTCAGTCCCTGCCCCTTTGGTGGGTAGGGACAAGTAGAGAAAATAACAGGGCAGAAGAGGAGTTGGAGTTTTTTAGCTGGAACCCTGGGAAGTAAACACACAGGAGAAGAACACAGAGGAACAGAGGTGGCTCCACAGAAACAGCAGAGACCCTGGGAAGAGCGAGAGCCTGAGAGTCTACAGCTGACCTTGTGGAGAGAACAGAGCAGCTGAGCCAGGAGAGAAATGAGCCTAAGGAGATAGATGAGACTTATCCCAGCCTACAGCTGATATTGGAAGAATCTTGTATCAACCCAACCCCCAACCCTGCTCAGACTCACACTCCAGCATCATTGACCTCATCCACATCTTGCAATACTATCACCCATCCATTGCCAAATCTCCCCCATTCACCTTATCATAGAATCTGCCCAAATTGAACATCGGAACAACAACTCTTAAAGATTTTTGGATAAGATGGCATTATAGGGAGTTCCAAGATTTAATCTTCTCACAAAAGCCACTCATGGATAGGAAGAAACTGCCTAAATTACCTATTCTGGGGTTCTGGAGGCCAGGGGATCATGGCATAACATTTAGGGAAGAGTGGGAGGGAGAGACTGAGAAACTGCAGTAAAAAAAAAGTCTTCTCTGTGTTGGCTACTCTCACTCATCTCTCACTCTCAAAGCAAGATGCATTAGCTATGGTAGCTGGCTTGCAGTTGCAGATGGAAAAGGATATAGAAGCCCTCTCTCACAAGAACAGTTGCAGAAAGGCTAAGTATTATCATGGCTTCTAATTGGCAAATTTAGATTGCTGTATCAGTTCTGAACCCCTGTTTTAGCCTGTCCTGGACATGAGCCACTCCAACAGAGGGCATGCCAGGGGAGGTTTTAAGACACAATATCTCCTTAGGGTTGTGTAGAACATTTGGCTTATGAGCACCATATTTGGGCACACCATGATAGTGGAGCTCCAGAGAGATGACAAATTGCCTTATGGAATCTTTCCAGTTCCTCTCCCAGGGCACTTTGGAACTGGTCAGTGCCATCTTCATGAGTCCCTAGCCCAGTTTTGGCAGGGGAATACTGCCTTGTGAAATTCCTCTCCAGAGTGAATATCATCCCAGAACTTGCACTCTGGGCAAAAGTAGATAGAGACATTGAATAATAATAATAATAATAAATAGCTATAGATGCAAAACAAAAAACAATATAACAGAACAAATCCCCCAGAGAAGGAATAGAGGAAAGTAAGTTTTCTCCTTGAAGTGAAACAATTTCACAGAAGCTTCTATCTTAAAAATTGTATCACATATCTGGGGCAAGAATCAGATGTAGAAAAGTTGAATAAATATAATCAGGTAAACACAGGCAATTTTTAATGTTATAATAAGTTGAATCAAGTGTCAAATCAGAGACAATAAAGGGAAAGAGCAAGAAACTGACCATAAGAGTAAAATCATCAAGATAATCAGATGTCTAGACACAAGCAAAACAATTACAAGCCATATTAAGAAACAGGAAGCTATTGCCCAGTAAAAGGAACAAATTAAAAGTTAGAGGAGACAAAGAATTTGGAATAACTAATGAAAGATGTTTAAGCAAATCTCTTAAATCAATACAAAGAGATGAATGAAAATATGGCTGAATAGTTAACAGAAAATACAAAGACACTGGGTGAAAATAAATAAGAATTTGAAAGTATGAGAAGAAACATAACAAAATGAAAAATAATGAAAGGCATAATAGAAGAGGTTAAAATACGATAATCATTGAACTGTTAATTTGAACAGGCAGAAGAAAGAATCAGCAAATTGGGAGATAGAACATTTGAAATCATACTGATACAACAAAGTTTAGAGAAAATAATGGGGAATAAAACTGAGCAGAGACTTGGGGAATTGAATGATAGCACGAAGTACACAAGTATATGAATCATGGCTATACCAGAAAGAGAAAAAAATTGGGAAAAGTGCAAAAAGAATATATAAGGAAACAATGGGGCAAATTTTCCAAACTCATGAATAACATAAATATACATGTCCAAGAAATGCAATGTACTCCTAACAGAATAAATCCTAATAGACCTACATTGAGAAACCTACTAGTCAAAATGTTAATTGTCAAAGATAAAGAAATAATCCTGAAATCATCAAGAGAAAAGCAATTCATCATATACAATGGAACTGCAGTAAGATTAAGTGCTGATTTTTCATCAGAAATAATGGAGGAAAGAATGCAGTGATATAAAATATTTAAGGTACTGAAAGAGAAAAATGCAAGTTAAGCATCTTTCATCTCTTAAATTGTCCTTCAAAGACAAAGAAGAGTTTAAAATATTCACAGATAAATAGAAATTGAGGGAATTTTTTTTCAACAAGAAACATGTCCTAAAAGAAATACTAAAGAGACATCTGCAGGCTGAAATGAAAAGATAAGAAAGAAAGGCTTGGAGGAGGGTGTACAAGTGAAGATTACCAGTAGCTAAAAGCATAAAAAGAAAGAAAAATAAGAAATGACATAAAATCTAAAGACTACAATCATTGTAGTAAGCAATAACATTACAGTAATATAATAACATTGCACGCTAATGGATTAAGCTCACCAAATAAAAGACATAGATTTGAAGAATGGATAGAAATATGTGAACCATCTATATGCTACATACAAAAGCCTGACATTTAAAACAAGGAAAAAAAGAGGTTGAAAGTGAAAGACCAGAAAAAGATATTCCACACTAGTAATGTCAAAAATCTATCTGTGATAGCTGTATCAATATCAGATAAATATAGATTTTGAATGTAAAATTCTTATAAGAGACAAAGAAAGACAGTACATATTAATAAATATATAATTCACCGAGAAGAAACAATAGTCATCAATATTTATGCACCTAAACAACTGACCCAAAATACATGAGTCAATCACTGGCAAAATTGAAGGGAAAACAGAAAAATACAACATATAAACAAGACAAAAGAAATAAAAAATTAAAAAAATAAAAATTTAAGGGAGAAATAGACCTCTCTACAATAATAGTTGGGGATATCAAAACACTACAACACTAATGAAGGATGTTGTTAATGTGGGAAAGTGTGGGAGGGATAGGGAGTGTGACATAAGGGAACCCCCTATATTTTTATGTAACATTTATGTAATCTAAGTATATTAAAAAACTGAAAAGTATTAAAAAAACGCTATTATCTGCAAATAATAGAATATTTGGACAGAGGATCTATAAGGAAAGAGAACTTAAATAATAAGTAAAATAAACTAGACCTAAGAGGCATATAGAAAACATTGTAACCTAAAATAGCAGCGTATGCATGCATCTCAAATGCTCATTGATCATTCTCCAGCATACACATAATTTTGTGTCACAAAATACGTGTCAAAATTTTTAAAAGTTTGATATTAAACAAAGCACATGCTCTGACCATAATGAAATGAAGCTGGAAATCAATAACAGGCAGAGAAGTGGAAAATTCACAAATAGATGGGAGTTAAACAAAACACACTTGGACAATCAGTGGATCAAAAAAAGAAGTTGCAAGAGAAATCAGTAAATATCTCGAACAATGGAAAACAATAATACAACATATCAAAAGTTGTAGGATGCAGTTAAGGCAGTGATGAGATGGAAGTAAATATCTTTAATGCCTACATTAAAAAGAAGGAAGAGCTAAAATCAAAGACCTAACTGAATCCTTGGAGGAATTAGAAAAAGAACATGAACTTAATCTCAAAGTAGGAAGAAAGAAAGAAATAACAATGATTAGACAGTAAGTGAAATAGAGAATTAAAAAATAGAATTAATCAAAGCAAACAAAAAAGTTCTTTGTGAAGACCAACAAAATGATACCATCATTGTTAGATGGAAGAAAAAAAGAGAGAAAATGCATGTAAACAAAATTGGTATATTGGGGGTGCATTACTATCAACTCCACAGAAATAATTAGGATCATTAGAGAATGATATGAACAAATGATTGCCAACCAATTAGGCAACATTGATGCAATGAACAAATTCCTAGGAACACATGAAAAACAACAATGACTCTAGAAGAAATAAGAAACTTTAACAAACAAAACACAGGTAGCATTATTGAATCAGTCATCAGATACTTCCCAACTAAGAAAATATCAGGACCATGTGGCTTTACAAGTGAATTCTAACAATCATTCCAAGAATTAAGACAAATCCTGCTCAAACTCTTCCAAAAAAAATTAAAGAATTACTAAAATTTTTTAATTACTGAAATTTAAAAATTTAAAGTGTTACTATCTAATCATTCTACAAGTCAACATCACCCTAATACCAAAGGCAGATAAAGATTACTATAAGAAATGAAAATTACAGATGATTCACTCTAATGGATACAGATGCAAAAATCTTCAACAAAATATTGCAAATGGAATCCAACAGCATTTTAAAAGAATTATGCACCATGATCTAGGAGCTTTCTTCCCAGGTATGTAAGGTTGGTTGAATATACAAAATGCATTAATGCACCACATTAACAAATTGAAGTGGAAAACCTCATGACCATCTTGATTGAGGCAGAAAACTCATTTATTAAAACCATGCATTCTTTCTTCATACAAATACTGCAAAAATGGAAAAGTCAAATGCCAAATTTATTTGGAAGGGAAAGTGACCCTGATTACCAAAAATATCTTTCAAAGAATGAAACAGTGGAGTCACAAATTCCAGACTTTAAACTATATTACAAATCTACAGTGATCAAAACTGCATGGTACTAGCATAAAGATAGAAATATTGACCAATGGAATAGAACTGAGAGTTCAAAAATAGACCTGCACATCTATAGCCAATTGATATTGGACAAGGCTGACAAATCCACTCAACTGGCACAGAGTTGTCTCTTCAGAAAATGGTGCTGGGAGAACAGGATATCCTTATCCAAAAGAATG
Source organism: Cabassous unicinctus (assembly GCA_029593785.1). Taxonomy (NCBI): domain Eukaryota; kingdom Metazoa; phylum Chordata; class Mammalia; order Cingulata; family Chlamyphoridae; genus Cabassous; species Cabassous unicinctus. The sequence goes on along the minus strand of JAQZBX010022799.1, from coordinate 11,421 downwards.
AATGAGGATTCCTATCTCACACCTTATACAAAAATTAAGTCAAAATAGATGAAAGAGCTAAATATAAGTGACAGAACCATAAAACTCCTGGAATAAAATGTAGGGAAGCATCTACAAGATCTTGTTATAGGCGTTGGTTTCTTAGACTTTAATGAAAGCATAAGCAATGAAAGGAAAAAAGAGATAAAAAGGTCCTCTTCAAAATTACAAATAATTATGTTTCAAAGGACTTTATCAAGAAATGAAAAAGCAGCCTACTTATTGGGAGACGATATTTGCAAAACACATTTCTGATAAAGGTTTGGAACACAGAGAGTCTGCAATTGTAAGCAAGATAGTCTCATCCATCTGCCCCATGGGATCTAAGCTCAGTCTCAATTAGGGGTGGAGTGAGCATCACCATCCTAGACTCCTCAGGATTAGGAAATGAATGATGGACTAGAGTAGACTTACCAGTGTTCTACTATGGACTTATTGTGATTCTAGCAATGGAAGCAATTTATCATTGATGTTGAGGCAGTGGCCATTGGATGTTCTGAGGGGAGGGAGAAGGAAAATAGGTGCAATATGGGGACATTTTATAGACTTGGAAATTTCCTGAATGACATCACAATGAGAGATACGGGCTATTATGTATCTTGCCATAACTTACAAAATTGTGTGGGAGAGAGTGTAAACTACAATATAAAATATAATCTGCACTCAGTGGCAATGCTTTGAAATGTGTTCATCAATTGTAACAAATACACAACACTAATAAAGGATGTTGTTAATGTGGAAAATGTGAGAGAGCTAGGCCATGGGGCATAAGGGAATCCCCTATACTTTTTATATAACAATTATGTAATATAAATTTTTAAAAAATAAAAAAGTATACTTAAAAAAACCAATTAAATATCATTTCATATCTACTAGAATGCTCACTATTGAAAAAAAAAATAACAGAAAACTGAAAGTATTAGAGAGGAGGTAAAGAAATAGGAACACTCATTCACTGCTAATGGCAATGTAAAATGTTGCATTGGCTATCAAAGGCAGTTTGGCCGTTCCTCAGGAAGCTAAGTATAGAATAGCCATACAATCTGGCAATCCCACTACTAGACATATAATGAGAGGAACTAAAAGCAGGGACATAAAGAGACATTTGCACATTAATGTTCTTATCATCATTAATAACAATTACCAAATAATTACCAAAAGATTCAAGTAACTAAAGTGTTCATTTAAACCAATGAAGGATTATAAAAATATGGTATGTACATACTTTGTAATATTTTAAGAAAGATTTAAGTTCTCATGCATGTGACAACATGGATGAATCTTTTGGACATTATGTTGAGTTAAATAAGCCAGACACAAAATGATAAATATTGTGTGATCTCATGCTAATTATAATAAGCAAACCCATAGACTTACAATCTAGAATTTAGTCTACCTGGACATAGAATGGCAGTAGAGAATGGGGAGATGATGCTTAATTTGTGAAGAACTTCTATGTAGGTTGATTTTAAATGTTTGGAATTAGGTAGAAGTGATTATAGGTTATTATTGTGAGTGTAATTAACAGTGCTTAATTACATATGTGAATGAGGTTGAAAGAAGAAGTTTAGGGTCATGTATGTTCCTAGAAGAAAAGCTAGAGGAAAAAAATGGAACTGTATAACACAGTGAACCCTAATGTGGATGATGACTGTTGTTAATAGTACAAATATAAGAATGTTCTTTCATGAACTATGACAAATATACTTCCCTATTACAAGGTGTTAGCAATAAGGTGATATAGGGAATATGCACCTAATGCAAACTATGGAATATAGATAGTAATATTTTAATATCCTTTTATCAAGTTTAACAAAGTTACCACATCAATGCTAAGTGTCAGCAATAAGGGTGTATATGGGAATGTTGTGTTTTTCACATGACACTACTGCAAAACTACAACATTTCTAATTTAAGATTAAAATAGTTGAAAGAAAAAACAAAAACAATATGCTAAGTGAAAGAAACCAGACTCAAAGTAATACATAGGGTATGATTACATTTGTATAAAATATAAATATAAAAAATCTATAGAGACAGAAATAGAGTAATGGTTGTGTAAGGCTGGAGAATGATGGGATTTCTTTGTAGTAATGAAAATATTCTGTAATTAATTCTAGTGATTAATGCTCAGCTATGAGATTATACAGGCAGCAACTGATTATGCACTCTTTTTTGCTATACACCTTTACAATTCTTTTGTTATTACAAAGTATTACACATATGATTGTAAACTTTTAATGGATTGTGTGGTGGCACCTTTCTTTGCAGAAGAGGAAAAGTCAACTACCTAATTTATATGGAAGTATAAGGGGCCCTGAATAGCTAAAGCCATGTATAAAAAGAAGAATGAATTTAGATGACTCACACTTTCTTATCTGAAATCTTATTACAAAGCCACAGTAATTAAACTAGCATGGTACTGGCACAAAGATGAAAATATAGACAGATAGAATAGAATTGAAAACTCCAAGGTCAACCCTCACATTTATGGTCTATTATTTTTGTTAAGGTGGCAAAGCCCACAATATTAGGAAAGAGAAGTCTCTTCAACAAGTGGTTCTGGGAAAACTAGATCTCCATCTGCCAAAAAACACAGAAGCAGATCCCCTATCTCTCACCATATACAAAAGTCAACTCAAAATGAATAAAAGACTTTAACACTAGAGTTCTAGTTACCAAACTCAGACAAAAATATAGGGAAGAATCTTCAGCACATTGTATTAGGCAACGGTTTCTCAATCATTACACCCAAAGCAACAGCAAGAAAAATGAATAAGAGAAAAATGGGACTTTATCAAAATTAAAGAAAGAAAAAAATATCTTTTGTTCCTCAAAGGACTTTATCATGAAACTAAAAGAACGAACTATATATTGGGAAATATTTAGAAACCACATATCTAATAAAGGATTCATATCTAGAATACATACAGAAATCCTTCAACTTAAAAATGAAAAGACAACACAATTTAAAAATGGGCAAAAACTTGAACAGACGTATCTCTGAGAAGATTTACAAATGTCCAGAAAGCACATGAAAAGATGCTAAACATCATTAACCACTGGGAAATTGTAAATCAAAACCATAATGAGATACATTTTTACACCCATTAGAATGGCTGCTATTTAAAACATGGAAAATAAGCGTTGGAGGGGATGTGGAAAATAGGCACACAATCATTGCTGGTGGCAATGTAAAATTTTGTAGTTGCTGTGGAAGAAAATTTGTCACTTGCTCAGGTAGCTAAGTATAGAACTACCAAATGAGCTGGTAATCCCACTACTAGGTATATACCCAAAAGAGTAGAAAGCAGGTATTCTAATAGATATTTGAACATCATTGTTCATAGCTGCATTATTCACAATTGCCAAAAGATGGAAGCATCCCAATTGTCCATCAATGAATGTATTAATGAAATGTGGCATATATATACAGTGGAATAGAAATCAACCATAAAATGGAATGAAGTCTTGATATTCTAGGTGAACCTTGAATACATCATGTTGAGTGAAATATGTTGACACATAAGGGCAAATATTATATGCTCTCACTGATTTTAAACAATTAGAACAAACATACTCATAGAGTCAGAATCTAGAATATACATTACCATGGGGCAGGCTGTATATAGGGAATTGTAAGTTAAGGCTTAAATTGTTCCAGTTTCCTACTTTGAATGATGAAAATGTTTTGGTATTGAATGGTGGTGATGGTAGCTTAACATCTTTTAATGCAACTAACAGCACTGACATATATATCTGAATATGAATAAAAGGGTAAATATTAGATTATATATGTGGTAACAGAATAAAAATTTTAAAAATATCCATGCAACTATACTACACAGTGAACCCTGAGGTAAATCATGGGCCATTTCTAATATTACAAATATAAATCTGTACTATCATCAATTGCAAAAAATATTCCAAACAAATGAAAGTTTTTGGTTGGGCAGTGTATGGGAATCCTTTACTTTATACACAATTGTCCTGTAAATATACAATTTATCTAATATAGAAAAAACATTAAAAGAAAGGAGAATAAGAACAAATTACCAATGTCAGGAATAAAGTAGGAGTTGTTATATACAGACAGACAGAATTTGTTATTTGGCAGAACATTTTCTCAAAAATGAATGTAATGAAAACAACAAATTCAACTGATAATGATAAAATTTGTGTCTCAAGTGAAAATCAGAATTTTAGAATACTTTGGTCCTTCACATAACTTGACATTTCCAAGAATTAAAGACTGTTCTGATTAAATTTGTGATATGAATAAATATGATTTATGTGGGTATTTTATAATTAAATATGTCATATCTGAATGATCGTTTTTACAAGTGAACCAATATTTTCCAGAAAAAGACTACATGATGTTTTAAAATCCTGTGTGGGTAAATAGAGCAATGAACTTAAATCTAATAAAATATGCAAGTTCATTAATATAGTTTCAGAATCTACACTGTGACTATTATTCAAGAAACCACCATTTGTTGAATTTAATTGTCGAATATTAGTATTAAAGAATAGTAACAATTATCAGAAAGCACTAATCAAATACTTTCCTTCCCAAATCACATATCTGTTAAAAGCCTATTTTCTTCATACACTTTCCCCAAAACATCATATTGCAAACAAAATGAATAAGAAACAGGTTTTAGAGTTCAGCTATCTCCCAGTAAGCCAGGATGAAAGAGTTTCTTAAACATGCAAAACTGGTTTCTTTCTTCTCAATACTTTTAATTTGTTTTTGGCAAATAACGTTTATAAAAAGCATTAATATATAAAGGTTGTATTATTTTAATAAGTTTCTATTTATAATGTATCTGTTTTAATTTATAAAATGGTAATTTTCAATAGATAAAAACCAAATGATCATAAGTTCTTTAGGGTTGTCAATAAATTTTAGTCTATATAGTGTCCCTTAAACTAAAAAAAATGATAACATGATTTACCTAAATTCTATTATTTTTTGTCTTCAATATTCACAGAATAGTATACATTTGCAAGTGTTTGCCTATTCTTTCCCTCTTGTCAGTGGTACATTTCTATGAAAATAATACTACAAGGGCTTTATCAGATGCATGAGCATCATTTCTCCTCTTACTCATCTCAAGATAGCAAATATCAAGCCTCTATCAAGCTATGCAATCCTCAGAGTTTCTCTTTATTTCCCAAAATATGCCTACAGAGAAAGAGAAAGTGGAGCAATGTTGAAAGCAGGTAAAAATGTGCTGGGCTTTCTGTAACAATTGCTGAGTCATCACCACTCTGGTGAAGCCAAGCGTGCTCTAAAGAGAGCAAAAGGGGATTTCTGCTTCAAGATTTTACTTATTATCTCTGTTCAACAACTTTCCCTGCTGACTTTAATAAATGTGCTGAGATCCTATAGCATTATGTGGAAACTTCTAATTTTGAGCCTTCATATCAGAGACTTCTCAGAGCTTCTTAGAACCTCCCATTTTCTGATACTCGTCTGATTGCCAGCTATTAATAAGAATTTTCAGATTAATGACAAATGGGGATATTTTCTCAGAATTGCTTCTGTTGGTGGAACCTTACATTCTAAGGGGAAGCTAACATGATTAATCACATCTCATTTCGGAGGATCTTTACAAAAGAGTTCCACTTTGTGCCACATCTTCTTTTTCTTTTACTTCCTTTCCTTCTAAATTCCATTCTAAAAGGGATCTCATCTTTAATTTTGTTGATTGTCCATTGTTTTTTGTTACTGTTATTATTTTTAAGCAGTATATGATTTTCCTTCATCATATAATGCTAGTCCAAACACAGAAATTATAATTTTATTCAGGTTGAACAATTTTGTGATTATATTATAAAGAAAATAAATTAAATTTATAATCCAACATAAATTGAAAAGGTATTGAATTGTAGCGACCTATGTAATTTTTTAATACTTCTCTTCTGTTTTTTTAAAAATATTTGCTAAATTTATTGCTAATATGCACTATTACAAATTTAAATAATTTCAAGAGTATAAACAAATAATGCTTAACAATCAGGAATCTGATCTCTCTGGAGGATGAAATCACTGGTTTGACAGGACTTCAGAGAGGTTCAATCCTTGCCTGTCCTTCATAAAGAATAATCTTTTAAAAAAGAATCTAGAAGCAGAATTGTTCATATGATTAAGGATAAATGTAACTCTCTTAGTAACAACTCTCAGAATTGTACTGAGTGATAAAAGAGGCAGTATCACAAATTTTGTTTTCTTTATAAGGTATGCAGAATAAGCATTCATGTTACAGAAGATAAACTTGTTCCCTCATTACTCAGGTATATTTTTATGTCTTAATTCATGTGCTTCTATAATATGGGTAATGGAAACTTAAATGAAATACATGTGATATCTCTCAAATCATTAACATACTTAATTTTTTCTGCCCAATATTAAAATAGATATGAATAGAGTGTCCATTCTTTTTGATTCTAGTGTTTGTTATAGGATGTTTGATTTTAAATGGTACCTGATTAAATGCATGTTATATGCAGACTGTACTCGAAAGATTGAAAATATAATAATACAAAATTTCTTAAATATTGTAAAGGACTATGAATGAATATTTCATGGGCTAGATTGTAAAGGATAGCTAAGAAATTTAGAGGCAACAGTGATTTGCCATGGCCTTTCATGGAACTCAGTCCTCCTAAGGAAATATAGTCCTTCAATATCAATGGATAGATCAAGATATTCATTTAAGATTTTGCTATGAGGAAAGTCAACAATAGATGTATAGCATATACTGTTCAAACTAATGGGCTGATAGAGTTTCTTTTATAGAACATAAATAAGGTAATCATTTTCTGATGAAGAAAATAAGAAACTAATGACTGAACATATCCAAGAAATTTGCAGTAATAATGTAAATGTAAGGCTATATCTGATAGGTTTATTAGTCTTGATTTCATTTTAAATCATTTAATGAAATTAAATTCTCTCTTATAATCAAAGTATGTCTTCATATTTTGAATCATGCCTTATCATTTTATACTTTGATTACCAGGAGATTGCTATATTATTAGAAGACATGGACAACCTCACCATATTCACAGAATTCCTAGTAATGGACATGTCAACCTCCCGAGAGATCCAAATCTTACCAGGTTTGCTGTTCTTACTGATTTATGTGGGAGCCCTGGCTCAGAATCTTATCACTGTTACTATCATTTTAACTGATTATTATTTGCATTCTCCAATGTATTGCTTTATAGGCAATTTATCCATCACAGATCTTTGTTGCATTTCAGTTATTCTTCCTTAAATGATTGTGAATTCTCTGACAGTCAGTAAATTGTTTACTTTCCCAGAATGTGCCACTCAGATTTTCCTGTTCTTTATATCCACAGAGTTGGCATTCCCTGAGGTGATATCCTATGATAGCTATGTTGCCATCTGCCACCACCTGCATTATGGCTCAGTATTATGAAATACCTGTGCACACAAGCAGCCTGTCGTTCATGGGCAAATGGGCTTGTAAATTCTGCTTTTCACACAGGTACAATGTTCAGACATCCCTTCACAATGTCCAGTGTCATCTAGCAATATTTCTGTGATATGCCTCAAATTTTGAGGATTTCAACCTCAGAAGTTTGGTTTTCTGAGTCTATGGCCTTAGCTATCAGTGCTATTAATTTATTCTTATATTCTGCTATTTTATTTAAGTCATATATTGATATCTTTTCAGTGGTACATAGGATGCATTCTGTGGAAGCCTATAAATAAAGCCTTATCCACCTGTACCCCACAGTTGGCAGTTCTCATTTTGTTTATAATTTCTGGGTTGATTGCAGTCTTTGGTCCCAATGCAAGTGAAGTGTCTTTTAATAATCTTCTCATGGACATGTTCTAAAGCTTGTTGTCCCCATTAATAAATCCCATTATCTATAGCCTACAGAACAGAGAGATTAACACATCTATAGGAAGAATGTTCTACAAATATTTTGATTTCCCAAGTGAAGTTTTCTTGAATAAAAAATTGTGAAAACTTTTGAATGGTGTAAGACATGTGTAAGCACTTTCTTTCAACCTTTGTAACAACATCTATAAAGGTATTATTTGATCCAGTATCTAAATGATTCTATATTCCTGTTGGAAGTATGTAACCAGATTTCATTTGCTTTCACTCTACTTCATCTGCTCACCTTCAGAGTATCTATGAAAAGCATCCCTCCTGAAATTATGGCTTTGCAGAGCATCATTCCATTCATCAGCCATAAATTGCAATATTAGTGAAGCCATAAGAGTCCATCCAAATCTCTTTCCTATGTACTTTTCTAGATATTTCTGAAATCTCCTTTACATTAATAGCTCCTCTAACTTCAACTATTAGGAAATGATTTTCTTGAGGCATTTTAAATCATGAACAAATATTTTTTTCAAACAATTATTCCTTCAAAACGAATTATCTTGTTGAGGTGTAATTTCAATCATATTTCATTTTCATATGTAAAAAAACTAGAATTGAGGGTTATAACTATGAAAATTGTATTTTATCAATATTCTATTTATCTAAATCTGTTTTAAAATATTAAATATTAATATTTAATATTAAAATATTATATTTTATAATATTTACTTTTACCCATATGAATACTGATTATGATCACTTGTTTCCATTGGTCATATTCATATGAATTTATAATGTTTTGCAAAATATCTCATACTAATGTTTTTAGTATAATAATGCTTTCAATTATGTGTGATTTCTTCTATTATTTTAATTTTATGAAGAGACAGTTATACAAGACCTGAATTAAATAGTAGATAACATACTTGGTGATTAATTTCATACATTGACCTAAGGGGCAGTTTACAGACTCGAGCCAGAATTATAGCTGTTTTTTTTAATCTGATTTATATAAATCAATCAATAGCTACTGATTATTAGAAAGTCATTCTCATCCTCCATATATTCAGATTACTTCTTTCTCCTTGGTCTGTACAAATTCTCAAATTTCCCTCTACTAAAATTATCTTACATTTTCTCTTTCGAAGTGCATAATCATGGTTAAATAAATAGCCTTAGACATAAGACAGAGTCAGGGATTTTTCCATGCTCCTCCTTACCTCAGTGATATTTTTAAATTTATTTATGTAACAGTGTACAATTGTAGAGAATAACATAATGATTGAGATTCCTAATATCTCAATTCTTGCAGAAATGAGATACAGTAATATATTAAAATAATCATTATAGAACATGACTGTGTTGTAATACTCAGAAAATCAGTTTACAAAAATGAACATCCTAACAACTATGTTGGATATTGCAACATTTCTTCTACTATTAAAAGGGCTATTTTTACTAATGTGGATCAATTTCCAGAAAATCACATCATAACGCTGTTTTGCTTGTAAATTTCTTGGTTATTCTTTAGAATGTAGCTCAAGGAGAATTTCATTCATGAAGTCTGAAAAAGTTTAATTTCTCAGTAATTTTTATATCAATATATTTTCAATCTTTTGACTTCAGGTTATTTATTACACATATATCATCAGATACCATTGTTAAAAATGAATTACCTAAAATAAACACTTGCATCAGAACTATTCTATGACTATACTTTTATAATATTAAGAGTAAATAATTAATATTGTAATTCTTTTGTGACATAGCACACCTATTTCAGAGTGAATTATTCTTTATTATTTTTAAGGATATATATGAATAAAAATATCCAAATATATCTGACAAATGAGGTAACAAGATTATATTCTGTAACATGAATATTTCTTTTGTAAAATTTAAAGAAATTTGATAAAATCTGTGATTTTTTTTCTTCAGTGAGTAGAATTCAAAGAGACACTTGTCATGGAGTTCACATTTACCCTAAATCACATGAACAATTCTGCCTCTGGATCCATTATAAATATGGTTATTTTTAAGAAGGACACATATGGGTCATATCTCTGTAAACAATGGGGAATTGGTGATATCATTCTCCAGAAAGGCCAGCTTTCCATCAACTCCTGATTGGTAAGGATGCTTTGGATACAATTCTGAGATTACTTAAATTTGAAATTGTATTTATTAGAATTAAAATTAAGAAATAATTTCACTTTTGTTAAGCTAACAAAATTAACTTATTCCTAAGAGCAATTTCAATACACCTTCAATTCTCTTGGCATCTTTGACTTGAAATGGTATACTGATAGACATAAACCCCATATATGTTTTCCTTTTTTACATTGTATTGCAAAATATCCATTCACTTCAAAAGCATTTCAATGACCATGTATATATACCAAATTCCTTGATATAATAAAAACTTAACATTTTGCTATACTTGCTTAGTACAATTTGTTATTCCTTGACAAATATGCCAAGAATATCTTCAACTCTAAATACTTACATTAAATAAGTATATTTCCCTATGTGATTCAATAATATTTGGCATTTCTGAATAACCCAGGGTGCAGTAAAGTTTTCCAAATTGTTTTAAAAATGTTCTACAAATATATTAAAGTGATATAGAATGGATTCACTGAAGGAAAGAATTATGATGTTTATACATAAGGCATATAAACTAGCATTCTAAGTTAGAAAAGGAGGATAAGAATTGGTGGGAGAAAGATATTTGGAAAAATGAATCTTGATGTAATAGATGAGGATATGTTTGAATAATTAGATATTTCCATACAGAAATGTAATGGATAAAATATATCATGAAAAAGTTGGATCTCAAAAATGTAAGTGTTCTAAAATTAGAAAATTAAATATAATAATTCATGACAAAGACATATCCTATAAAAGAAATATTACAAAATCACTATAAATGCAGAAAATACTTCTGTTATAATAAAAAACTCATTGATGATGAAAATGCTTAAAAATAATTATAAGGGAAAATGTTTACGATGAAAAAAATATAACTATTAAAAGGAAATTTCCCCAGGTCAATCAAACATCATAGAACCTAAAATATGTATGAGGGAATCATCCTTTATATAAGGAACCAGGAAGACAAGACCACTCTCACCATCTTTGTAAGCAGCATAATGAGGCAGGGAAAGGAAAATGGAATTGTAAATGAAACATAGTTGGAAAAGAAGAATTAACAATGATATTGACAGCATATATAATTGTTAATGTGGAAGATAAAAGCTAATTTTAAAAATTATGACAATCTTATTTGAAGAAGGCAATGGATTAAAAAAAATAGATATTTCAAATACCTATAAAATAGTACCAAAAAAAGAAAGTGGAAATTGAATGAAATACATACATATATATATATATATGGCAGAGATGTGTCAGCCTTCATGGGTGAAAATTAAATATTTCACCGAGAGTTAATAAATTTAAATATTTCACCGAGAGTTAATAAATAACTAAATTGATGGAGAACTAGATCATA
>JAQZBX010022798.1:0-31291 GCA_029593785.1 Cabassous unicinctus | reverse complement strand
AAAAAAAAGATACTCAATTTTGTCACATGACTTCTTTGTGTCAATTGAGATGATTTTGTGCCCCAGCTGTCTTCTTTGCAGAAATTGACAATGTCATCCTAAAATTCATATGGATATACAGCAGATTCAAAATATCCTAAGCAATCTTGAAAAAGTTGGAGGATTCACATTTCTCTATTCAAAATTCATTAAAAGCTACAGTAATCCAGACAGTGTGGTACTGGCAGAAGGATGAACATATAGATCAATGGAACAGAATTAAGAGTTACAGAATAAGCACTTACCTTTGCAGCCAAATATTTTTCAACAAGGGTGTGAAGACAGTTCAATGGGGGAAAGAATAGTCCTTCAACAAGCAGTGCTGGGAAAACTGGATGTTCATATATAAAAGAACAAATTTGGACCCCTTCCTCACACCATATACAAAAAATTAACTCAAAACAGATCATAGACCTAAATATAAGAGCTAAAATTTATACCTAGTTTCCCATTTGGAACTGAGGTAATATAGTGATCTTATAAAAGAGAGAGCGATGACATGAACACTGTTGGCCTCCTACCCCATATCTAGTCCCCTCTTCTTCCATCCTCCAAAAAATATAAACTTGGTCTAGCCATGATGTGTCTTGGGGAAGCTGTGCCACTGCTTTCTTCATGGATGGGCCTGATAAGTCTAAGATTTTTCTAGCCCATTAACCCTGCTGGCAATTGGTTTAGGGATGGACATGTGATCCAATTCTGGGAAAACTTCTGTGAACATTTCCTGAGTCCTGAGAGAGACCCATAGGGAAAGGTAGCACTCTTCATCTTTGGGAGATGGTATGCCTGGATTTGATGCCTTGACCTCCTGCAACCATCTTCCTACCAGCCTGATGTTGAAGTCAACAATGAGGATGGCAGATCACAGGGAGAATGGAAAAAAAATCATGGTTCCTCATGACATCATGAGCTGCTGCTAGACCAACCAAATCTGATGCTTGCACATCTCTGGATTTCCTCTTAAATTATTAAATTACCTAAAATATATCCTTCTTGTTTAAACCAATTTGAATTGAGGTTTTTGTTACTTGTAGTTTAAAGCATTTTTACTAATAACAGGGTAAATTCTTCTTCTTTATAATGTCTGCACTTCAGAGTGCTCAATAACTACCTGAATTGATCACTTAAAGGCAGTATTGTGTGGTACTTAAGAGTTCCAGGGACCTTGTATATTTAAAGTGAAGATTCCTCCACTGAGCTAAACTTTCTCATTGGGTCAGTTAGCTAGAGAGCTATCCAGTCACTTTCCCTAGGGCAGGTTTGACTCTTTGCAGTTGGGTAGATTCCTGCTGATTAGAAGCCTGTCTGTCCCTGCCCACTTCCTATTCTTATTGCTTTCTCTCTCCCAGGGCAGCCGGATCCCCCCTCGCCTCTCCTGGTCAGGTTGAGTTCCCTTCTGAAATTCAAATGGGACCCTGGTATCTGAACTCACTGCAGAGAAATGACTCTCAACCCTCTTCCAGACCTCCCTCTCCTCCCAGGGGACCCTAAATAGGCCCTTGGAAGGTTATTAAGGGCTTCCTACTTCTCCTCCCTTAGGGGAGTTGGGATTTTGATAGTTTTCAGCACCGGAGTAGTCAATTGCCTGACCTCTCCCTCTCCCCCATCCAGGTTCGTCTCTCCCAGGTCAGGTAGGTAAATCAGGCTGCCTTAGCAGATTCACCTCTCCTCTCTTCCCAGAGCTAACTCTTGCTAGCTTGTATGCTTCCTAAAGTTCAAAAGAGGTCCAGGTAACCTCCTGGCACCGAGGGATTACTACCAAGCACCAACTAGCAATGGAACTGGAAAAATACCTTGAATAAAAGAGGGGAAAGGTAAAGACAAACAAGTTTATATGGCTAAGAGATTTCAAAGTGATTTGGGAGGTCATCCCAGAGGTAATGCTTATGGATGTCTCAGCAGGATTGCATAGACTGCCAAAGTAGATATTATCCCAAACATTGGGGCTCCTGAGGGCTCCCGAGACACCCAGGTCCTACGGTCATGGCAGATAGCTCCAGAGTTTGGTGCCTTGCCAGTGGGCCCTACTTTGGAGTTTGTGCTCCCGAGTGTGACAGAGTTGGAGTCAATTGTGACTTCTCTACACATGCTTCCTCTGTCCCTTCTATTTGAACGTATAGTTGGTGCTGAAGTTGGTAGGTGTACACCCAAGAGACTTGAATCTTTGGGCTTTCCATGTGCCAGCTGGGCCCTGAGCCTCAGCGGAGTTGCAAAACCTACTCTCCAGTTAATTGGACTCACCCAGGACAACTAACAAGGAGCTGAGGATGCACAACCACCATACCAAGGAACTGAGAGAGTCTACAACTGCAAGCAAGAGAGTCCCATCCATCAGCCATATGGGATCAAAACCCCCTCTCATTTAGAGATGGAGTGGGCATCACCATCCCAGAATCCTCAGGATTGGGGAATAAATTTTGGACTAAAGTGGGCTTACTGGTATTCTACTGTAGACTTATTGTGATTCTAACAATGGAAGAAATTATATCATGGATGTGGAAACAGTGGCAACTGAGGGTGCTGAGGGCCAGGAGAGGGAAGGAGAGGTGTAATATGGGGGCACTTTCAGGACTTGGAATTTTCCTGAATGATATTGCAATGACAGATACAGGCCATTATATATCCTGCCATAACCTACAGAATTGAGTGGGAGAGAGAGTAAACTACAATATAAACTATAACCCATCCTTAGTGGCAATGCTCCAAAATGTGTTCATCAATTGCAATGAATGTACCACACCAATGAAAGAAGTTGTTAATGTGGGGAAAAGTGGGAGCTGTGGGGAATGGGGCATATGGGAATCCCTTGTATTTTTATATATTTTTAGGTAACATTTTATGTAATCTAAGTATCTTCAAGAAAAAATAACATATAAAAAAAAAGTTCCAGTGCTAGAGTTAGACTGACCTGGTTTATATGTCAGATCCACCATTTATTAACTCTATAAATTTTGGCAATTTCCTTAATCTACTTGTTCTTTGGCATTTTTTCAAAATTGGGATAATAATATTACCCATTCTGATTTCACCCTAAGAACCAAAGTTCTTACACTGGCCTACAAGGTCTTATGTTATTTGGCCCCATCACCTCATCTCTTGTTACTCTCCCTCTTCCTCTTTTGATCCAGTCACAGTAGATCACCTTCTTAACTTTATATCTTTTGCCCTGGCTCTTTACTCCTCCTGACACATTGTTGCCTCACATACATGGTTTACTCACTCATGCTTTTTAGAAGTCAGGGGACCAGAGAAGTATGAAGACAAGCTGGACCCTGCCAGACATTTCTGTGTCTATCCATCACCGTATCTGACTAAGAAGACCTCAGAGTGTAATGGCTACTGTTTCACTTTCACCTTCCAAGTCTTCTAACCTGAAGCATACAGGCAAAGGAATTCTGGGAAACACAGTTCAAGCTTAGCCGAGGTGAACCATAGTCTCTCTTTTTTTTTTTTTAAAGATTTATTTATTTATTTATTTATCCCCCCCTTGCTGCTTGTGTTTGCTGTGTCCATTCGCTGTGTGTTTCTTCCGTGTCCGCTTATCTCCCCCTTGCTGTGAGGTCCTGCTGCATCAGCCCACCGTGCCGCGCAGGCTGGCCTGCCCTCACCAGGAGGCCTGGGGCATTTGTAGGGCACTGGAATTGTTATGCAATCTTGCAATGATGGATACAGGCCATTATGCATTTTGTTATAACCTATAAGTGTACAGTACAAAATGTGAACCATAATGTAAACCACTGACCATGGTTAGTGGCAACGCTTCAAGATTGGCTCATCAATTGTGACAAATGTACATAAAAGATAACAGATCTTATGGTGATGAAAGACACAATGCAAAAAAATTATTTTTTATTTTTATTTTTTTATTTTTTTATTTTTGGCTTTGCTTTTGGGAAGGTTTTGGATTACAGAAGAGTTGCAACTATGGCAGGGGAGGATCACTGCTGTGGGATGTCAGTGGTGGGAAGATGTGTGGGGAGAGGAGCCATCTGGGGCATGCCTCTATGGAATATGAATGTGTTCAAGTGGTCATGGGTGTGATCTTGGTGGACGGAAGCCCACACAATAACCAAAAGAATATTGAATTACCATCCTGGGGAGCCCTGCTACATTCTCTAATAGAGTGGTAAGAATCCCTGGAGTACATGGGCAGTGCCTAGTGAAGGGGGACAGACCAATATGCCAGGCCCTTGATATTGATGCTTGTACTTGTGAACCTTGTTCTTGTGAAATCGAAACTTAGCCTAGCATTATACATTGCCTAACAGTTACCTCCTGAAAGCTTCTTTGTTGTTCAAATGTGGCATCTCTCTAAGCCAAACTCAGCATATAAATTCACTACCTTCCCCTGGCATGGGACATGACTCCCAGGGATGAGCCTACCTGGCATGGAGGGATTATTATCAAGTGCCAACTAATGATGCATTT
Organism: Cabassous unicinctus; assembly: GCA_029593785.1. NCBI lineage: Eukaryota > Metazoa > Chordata > Mammalia > Cingulata > Chlamyphoridae > Cabassous > Cabassous unicinctus. Next base: position 26,824 of record JAQZBX010022798.1, on the reverse strand, counting down.
GGAAAAAGACCTTAACCAAAAGGGGGAATATTAAGTATAAATGAGTTTTTATGGCTAAGATATTTCAAAGTGAGTCAGGAGGCCATTCCAGAGGTTATGCTTATGCACATCTTAGGAGGATCTCACTGACTGCCACAGTAAATAGTGCCTCAAAACCATCACATTCTTCATGTCTCTGCTCAAATATCACCTCTTCAATTATGCCTACCCTGACCAACCTATTTAAAATTACAATTCATTTCATCTCCTATGAAGGCTTGCCATTTTCAAATTCTGCCTTCCATAAAACACCAGGAGTTAATCTTGCTAAGCTCTCTGCAACTTTAAAACATGGATTGCCTTTTCTTCAGTTTCCAATAATAGTTTCATCACTTATTTCTAAGGTCTCATAAAAAGTCTCCTTAGCATCCATATTCCTACCAAAAATCTCTTCAAAGCACTCTAGGCCTTTTCCACCAAGCATCTCACAATTCTTCCAAAATATACCCCTTAGCCATTTAAAAAAAACATTCCAGCATTTTGGTATTTGCAAAAGCACTTCCCCACTCCTCAGTACCAAATTCTGTATTAATCAGCCAAAGGGGTGCTGATGCAAAGTACCAGAACTCTGTTGACTTTTATAAAGGGTATTTATTTGTTGACTTTTATAAAGGGTATTTATTTGGGGTAGAAGCTTACAGTTACCAGGCGAGTCCAACTCAAGGTACCATAAGAGGTACCTTCTCACCCAAAGTCTGTTGCCACGTGTTAACACAAGATGGTGAGCAATGTCTGTGAGGGGTCAGCCTTCCTCGTTCTTAAGGCTCTGTTGTCCCAGCTTCTTCTGATCTCAGCTGTAGATTGACATAAAGCTCATCTCTGTCCCCAGCTTGTTTCCAGGCTCAGCTGTTCTGGTCTCTCCACAAGGTCAGCTGTAAACTATCAGGCTCATCTCTCTTCCCAGGGCTGTGCTATGGAGCACTCTCTCTTCCTACATATCTGCTTCTGTGTGTCTACTTTTGTGTGCGAGTCTGTTTTATCAGCCCAAGGGGGCTGGGACTCGACGCTGAGTTGCACTCTAATGACATGGTTGGATCAAAGCCCTAATCTTAACATATTTTAATCAGATGTCTCAGCTGTATCTAATACAATAAAATGGTTATCATGACAGAGGAACAGACCAATTTACAAACATAATCTATATTTTGTTTGGGAATTCATAATTGTATTAGTCAGCCAAAGGGGTGCTAATACGAAATACCAGAAATGGGTTGGTCTTTTTAAAGGGTATTTATTTGGGGTAGAAGTCCACAGTTACCAGGCCATAAAGCGTAAGTTTCTTCTCTCACCAAAGTCCATTGCCAAGTGTTCGAGCAAGACAGCTGCCGATGTTTGCCAGGGTTCAGGCTTCTTGGGTTCCTCTCTTCCCGGGGCTGCGTTTCTCTCCGGGCTTAGGGCCTCTGGTTCCTCCACAAGGTCAGCTGTAGACTATTAGGCTCTCCAGGCTTTGCTTCTCTCCACAAGGCCAGCTGTGAACTCTCAGGCGAATGGCTCGTCTCTATCCCGGGGCCTTCTCTCCAACATCAAAACTCCAACATCAAAACTGCAACTCAAAAAACTGTTCCCTCTGTCCTTTGCCTTGCCTTTTATATTTGATTCTCCCACCCACCAAGGGGTGGGGCTCAACGCCCTACTGACATGGCCCAGTTAATGCCCTAATCATAACTTAATCATGCCCACATTAGCATACCAGTTTACAAGCAAAATCCAATATATGTATTTGGAATTCATAACTACATCAAACTGCCAAACGGCTACAATAACTAACATCAAACTGCCACAAGTACCATCCAGACAAAACTCTGACAAGCAGAAATGTGAATTTATTGAATGACCAAACAATTTCACACTTTTGAGGAATTCTGAAAAGAAGACAGAGCAGTCCTTATTGGATTAGTTTTCAGTGAAGGTTAGAAAGAGCACGTCAGAGCCTGTGGTGCAAGTTGAGAAAAGGCGGAAAAGAGAAAGAATACCTGAAGTGCAAGTGCCCAATGTTCTATTGGAGGGGGACTCTCCTTCCAGGTAACACTCCATGTAACCTCTCCTCCTTGCCGCTCTCCTCCCACCATCCCATTAGACTATGGACTCTTCTCAGTATTTATTAATTTTTAGGTTTACTTCTCATGTAAAGTAATGATATACAACCCTATCTTTTTACATATTGCCTTAAAAATGTGCACTGTCTTTGGTTTGGGAACACATTAAATTTATTTACATTATTCCATATGGGAAAAATTTGTTTGGTACTCGTTTTTGGTACTCGTCGTGCCTCCCGGAACCAATTAACGACAAGTACTGAGGTACCGCTGAATATTCAAAAGCCCTCTTTTAAGGCTATTTCTGATTATTCTAATCCACACTGTGACCATAAAGTTTTGCAAAGGAAATTTTGTTTTTTTTAGTTATTGGCTTATAACCAAATTGTCCCCAAGGCTTTAAAAATATAATCTGCAACATTTTCCTTTACTTCAGAGCTTTGCTTACTTCCCATTTTGACTTTGACAGACCTTGGATGAGCAACACTAACTCTACTATATACTCGGTAAGCAGACATTAAGAAAACGAAAAAGGGCACAGACAGGTTCTAATGAAAAAGCCTAGACTCACCAGTCATTATCAGGTGTTGGGGAGTGTTACTTGCCTCTTTGTTTCCTGGCTGGCTTGCCAAATATGCTAATGGCATGCTTTGGGTTCCTGGCTTCTAGGTTCTTGGCTAGAATTTAAGGAATTTAAGGATATGCCATAGGGTAGACAAGGGAGTAAAGAGTTCAAGAAACAAGAAAAGAAAAAAAGTACACAACCCAGACATGGGTGTGGGCATGCTACAGAGTGAAACGCCCCCAGATTAGGCCTTTGTAAGACCTTTCCTCCTCCCCTTTCCTAAAGTTGGAGAGGGGCACCAGTTGTTTGCTGTTCTGATTGGTTGCCTTACGATCCCCACCTGTTAGCTCTCAGGGGACCAATGAAGAGGCCTTTTCTTTGGAGTTATCTGGGCCGTCCTCTTGACTCTGGGCCTCAGCGGGGTCTTTCTCGCTTTATTCTTAGTAGCGGCCTTCCCTCAGGGGGTTTCCAGGTGAGTCTGATAGCCATGTCCTCTGCCAGGTCCCAGCTGTCTTCCCTCTTTCCCTCTAATCACCTGCCTCAAAATCACCACTCTCCATGTCAAAATACTACTATGGATATTTTGTTTAAGTAATCATTCTAATAGGATTTCTGATTATGTACTTGTTCTAATTCTTTTAATGGCTCCCCATCATTCATAGAACAAAACCTTAATACCTTAGTATAGCACACAAGATTTTCATGATCTCTTCTTTACCTACTTGTGCAATCTCATCTGTAACTATTCTCTCCCATCAAACCTAAATTCCAAGTAACCTGAATGACTTGTTTCCCAAGGCCACGAAAATGATCTCTTGACTGTATGATCCAGGTGTGTTTGCAAATTTTTACTCATCCTTTAGGTCTCATCCTTTAACTTCTGTTAAAGAATTTTCCTAATACTCCCTTTCACACATTAATGGCCGTACCTTCCCATTGCTCTACTGCTGGTCCATCATGTATCTCTCCAAGTATGTCTCATACTCCCAAAATGCTTGCTTTGCAAATTGGAAGGCACACCTATGTAGCTTGGATATTAAATTTAAGTATATTTATTTAAATATTTTAAAAACCTATGTGTGGGGAGAAAAGAAAAAAAAACCTATATGGGTTTGTAAACTGTGGAAAATTTATCACCAGACAAGACCTGTTAATGAAAAGAGCATTGGACTAAGTAGGCACCAGTTCTGGTTGTTACTACCTTATCTTCTATGAGCTTCAGTTGTCTCATCAAGGAATGTGACTAGATACAACCCCAGTCTCTGCGTAGCACCTTACAAGTCATGTTATTTTTATTATTAGCTAATCCAGCCTCCTTCAGGTGAGGAAACTGAAGCTCAGAGATGATGTATCATTTAATCAAGTTCCTACACAATTAATTAATGACTAAGGGCAAGAAAATCTTGGGATCCTAGCCCAGGTCTGAGCTTCAGGAACCCACCTACTTCTTTATTCTTTTCTTTTCTTTTTTTTTTCAGGCACCGGTTGGAAATTGAACCCAGGATCTCAACCACTGAGCCACATCGGCTCCCCTGAGTTGAGAATCCACCTACTTCTAAAATTCTGCATGATTTCTCCATTAACCTAGAGCTTCTCTAATAAAAATTTTAAAACAGAGAAAAAAATCTTAAACTGTAAACTTCAGGTACCCCACCCAGTCAACAAAAACGGAGGGAAGAGTGTAAAGAAAAGCAGGAAGAGATAAGACCTGACAGGAACAAAAACAGCCAGGAGGGTGGAGGAAGACTAAACGTTCCACAAATTAGAAGTGAAATTCCTGTCCTGGGTGAACTTCCGGAAGCAACAACATGAAGAACCAATCATAAGCTTTCTCCGCGAGCCAATGATCGAGCACATTACAAAGAGCCAATCCAAGCGGCGCTATTACTGTTATGGTGCTGTCAGGGCGCCGGCGTCGTGGTGCTTGGGCGGTCGCCACCGAGAGGACTTCGGTGGGGCAGGCTCGGGGGCAGCCCGGCGGTTCGTTGCGCTCGTCTTCGGCTTCGCTCCCAGTTGTGTGCGTCCCGGCCGGCAGGCCGTACCGTAAGGCGAGCGTGCAGGTCGGCGCCGCGGCGGGGCCTGGTCCCAGCCGCTGCCTCCTCCACCGCCGCCGGCTCTGAGGGCTGCGAGATGCAGCCTCCAGGCCCGCCCCCGGCGTATTCCCCCACTAACGGGGACTTCACCTTTGTCTCCTCAGCAGACGCAGAAGGTGAGGCTGAGCCCCAGGAGGTTCCGTCACCCCGGGGGGCGCCGGGGCCCGACGCGATGGGGTATTTGAGGTGTCGAGGTGGCTGTGGCCGCGCGCGGACCGGCAGGAAGCTTACGGGTGACTCAAGCCCTCCGCGCCCTCTGGGCCTTGCCAGAGGCCCAAGCGGCCGAGTGTTGGGCGCTTTCTTTACAAAGCGCCAAGTTGCTTAGCCAGATCTGGCTTTCCCCACACCCTCTGGTAGCAGGCTTTTCTGGGTGGTATTGCCACCTCAGGTGGACCTACGGAACCCTAAGGTTTTATCTTTGGAATTTACTTGCTGTTACGCAGAAAAGGGATGAGTGCATTGACCAGGTTAGCTGTCAGAGAATGAGAACAAGGTAGGAGAACTGTGTTGCTCTGTTAAAAATAGATATTTTTTTTTTTGCTGAGGTTATATTCGGCGCTGCAAATAAAAACTTTCCTCGAGAAGCTCGTGTTTTTAATTGCATTTGATATCTTGTCTAGGCCCCAGTTTTCTTCCCATGGCCTAGTGCAGGGGTTCTTAACCTTTTTTGTACCACAGACCCCTTACTAAGTCCACGCTGTATTGTGTATTGAATAAATATATCACACCTGCACCAACAAGTCCCCATAAGAATAATATTTTTTTTAATTTAAATTCAAGCTCATGGACCCATTGTTAAGAACCCCTGCTCTAGTGTTTGACTTCAATACTCAGAGAAGTGGGCCCAGGTATATTTGAAATTTCTAGTAATTGAACTAGGTGTCCCCAATAGCTTCTGAAGATTTCCTTGTACTGTTTTGAGGAAGAAACTGCTGGAGAGATTTTCCTACAGCTCAGGAAATTGTTTTCCTCCTCATCTCAGTTCCTTAGCCCACTTCTTTGTAATCTGAACTCTTACTTCCCTAGTCCTTCCCATATTTTACTTTTATTAGGCTTTGTATACCAGTTACTTTACAGTTACTGCCCAATAGGAAAAAATTAATTATGTTTAGCAATTGAAATTTCAGTCCAGAGAAAAACCTAGCTTTTCCTCAGAAAGCTAATTGCATAGTGCATTAGTTAATTTAGCTTGTGTTCCTTTTTTTTCTCCGTTTTGCTTTTTTAGTGGCAAAAGTACACAAGTTTTGATTATAATTTAAATGTAGAATAAATTGTTCATCTATTAAAGGGAACATAGCTAACATTTCTTTTAAACTTATGAATATTTGGTGAAGTATAGCAACCCAAAATAGTTCACTTTGTTTCGGCTACATTTGGTAGGTTAGTGCTTTGAGAGGAGTATTAGCTTTAATTTCCCAAACATTAAAAACATTGTTAAGGGAGATGATGTGACTCAAGCGGTTGAGTGCCTGCTTCCCGTGTGGGAGATCCCAGGGTTGGTTCCCGGTGCCTTCTAAAAACAAAAACAAACAATAAGCAAACAAACGAAAAAAAACCACTTCAGGAGAGCCGATGTGGTTCATTGGTTGAGCACTGGCTTCCCACTTACGAGGTCCCCGGGTACATTCCCTGGGCCTGGTATCTCAAAAAAAAAAAAAAACACAACAAAAACCAACATTGTCTGTCATTGAGAATCAGAACCCGATGTTTGCTGATACACATAACACACACACACATATAAATATATATGTGTGTCTGTGTGTGTGTGAGAATATATGTATATGTGTATTTTCTTCATAATCTTCCCCCCCCCCACAGGAATTACCTTTCTTTGATACACCTAAGAAATCTGACAGAAAAATGTAATTAGCTAAGTCATTGACTTTGCATACTAAACCGAGACCTAAAATTAGTAAAATCCATAAGGTTTTTTAACATGCTTCTCCATATATGTTCCAAGGATGCATAGACTTAAGTATATGTATAATAATACCCTCATAAGTATAGCATTGTACAGTTTAAATTTACAAAGTATAATGTAGCATATAACTCGATTGAGAGTCCTGATGAGCTTTATTTCTATAGTTTATAAAGAAATTGAAGCTTAGAGAGGGAGATGTTCAGTAACTTCCACATGATGGATCTAGAATTAGGAGCAAGTCTTCTGTCCCTCTTGTTTCTTTCCACTAAACCATTGATGCCTCATCCTTACCTTTTTCTAAATTGAGTCATATAACTGAAGCATAGTGTTGAATCTGGGTTTGCATCCTGGCTTTATCAGTTGCAGTCTATGTAATCTTGAGATGATTACTTGTTCTCTCTTAACATCAATTTTCTCATAGACAAAATGGAGATGATAATACCCAGATGTTCAAATATGTTCTGAATATAAAGCACTTAGTACTGTATCTGACAGAATTAAGTGGTCAATACATGTTAGCAATGCTGCTGCTGAGGTTTCAGTATTAACTGGCCTTACACTTTATTTTTATCGTTCTCCAACATGGACAATGTAAAACTACATTCAAAAGCAGTAATAAAATGTGTATAAAAGCAAGAATGTAATGATACCATTATATATGAAGTATAGTATAGAAATCTTTAAGGCAATCCTTTGGCTTTACTCTGTATCAGACAAATCAGTAATTTTGTGCTTGGTTTCTGTCCACAGACCAGCAGCTTTGGCATGATCTGAGAAATGCAGAATCTGCCTTAATCATAATCTGTACTTTAACAAGATCTTTGGTGATTCATATGCACAATAAAGCTCGAGACGCACTGGTTTAAAATGTTATGAAAGATCAGAAGAGGAGGAAATTATATCTAGCTGGAAGATCAGGGAAAATTTAATGGAGGTGATATTTTGCCAAACTTTAAAGGATAGATAAAGGTTTGAATATGTAGGCTAATGGCAGTGCCTACTATGTGTAAGGTACTATATATGAAGAATCCCCTGCCACCAAGAAGCTCACAGCCTAATAAGAGATTTAAAAAATTTTTGATGTACATAATAAATGCTATAAAAATTGTAGTACAAAGTGGTGATACAAAGGAGGAAATGGTTAAGTCTTCAGGAAGGGATCAAGGAGGTCTTCAAGGACAAATGAGGGAAGCGGCTGTGGCTCAATTGGTTGGGCTCCCATTTACCATATGGGAGGCCCTGGGTTTGTTTCCCGGGGCCTCCTGGTGAAGGCAAGCCAGCCCGCACGGCGCGGTGAGCGAGCTGGCGCAACAAGATGACGCGATAAAGGGAGACAAGCAGACACAGAAAAATGCACAGCAAATGGACACAATGAGCACAAGCAGCAAGGGGGGGAGATAAAAAAAAAAAAAAAATCTTAAAAAAAGGACAGATGATACACATTTTGAAGGGTGAGTGGGAGTTTTCAGGCTGAACAGGAGGAAGATCATTCACATGAGAACCAGTACAAGTTCAATGGTTGGTGGAGTAGAGGAGGCAGAATATCATTTATCCATATGTTCCCTAAATAGGTTATAATCTCACTAAGTCTCTATATTTTATACTTCTTAATCTTCACAGATCTAGAACAATGCTGATTTGGGACCTGAGCTCCTTGGGATTAGAAGCTGTAATCCAACAGTATGATACCCACTGTATAGCATGGACCCTGCCACATAGCAGGATTCAGTAAATGTCTGTTGAATGAATGAATGACTAATTTTTAAAATTAAAATAAAGGTGCTGTGCTGCTAGAACTGAAGCCAAACACCAGTTCATCAGAAATTCAACAGCCAATAGGAAAGGACATGAACAGAGACAACCAAGCAAGAAAGATGATCTAAGCTACCCAATAACTATTCTCCTATCCTCATTTTTTTTCTATCTTTAAATATCTTTGTATCTATACTGAAACATTCATCTTTCCTCCAATCTTTTTAACGGAAAGATTTCTTTCTTCCTTTCCTAAGATAAGCCTCTACTAGTGCTTTAATTCCATTCTCCTCCTTTGTCCCCAACCTATCATCTACAATTCTGGTGATGACCATTGTGTATCTTAAGCCTTAGGCTTCCATGCCTTTGTCCATGCTATGCCTTTTCCTTGGAATGACGTTTCATTCCTTCTCTACCCATCTAGCCATCCCTCATGGCCAAGTTCAGATTCTACCTTTGCATAGCCTTCCTGACTACCTCTCTGATTGCTCATGCCCGTGTACTCTTATGGCACCTATGATCAGTCAGCAATATTCATTGTCACCTACAGAAGAGTTTACTGTACAGCACGGTAGTGTTTATATTACATATTTTCAGTAGAGCTTTTTTTTTGTTGAAATACAATTCACCTACCATAAACGTCATCCATGTTGTAGCTTAAATAAGTATTTCATTCCTTTTTGTGGCTGAGTAATATTCCATTGTTTGAATATATCATCCATTAGATTTTTTTTTCTTTTAAAAAAAAATATTTTAAAAGATGCTTAGATTACATAAATGTTACACAAAAATTACAGGGATTCCCATGTTCCCCACCTCCCACACCTCTCACAACCTCCCACATAAACATCTTTCATTAGTGTGGCACATCACCTGCAATGGATATACACATCCTGGGGCTTTGCCACTAAGCATGGACCATAGTTCACATTGTAGACCACACTCTCTCCCATGCAGTTCTGCATGTTACATGCTGATGTAAAATGGCCTATATCTGTCATTGTAATGTCACTCAGGATAATTCCCAAGTCCCGAAAAAGCACCTGTATTACAACTGCTTTTTCCTCTCCCTGCCCCGAAAGCGTCCAGTGGCCACTGGCTCCACATCAATGTTGTAATTTCTTCCATTGCTTGAATCCCAATATGTCTACAACAGAATACCAGTAAGTCCACTCTAGTCCCATTAGATTTTTTAAAATATACTTTTTTATTTTTTAAAAAAGATATTTAGATTATATAAATGTTACATTAAAAAATATAGGGGATTCCCATATGCCCCGCTCCCTACCCCTCCCACATTTTCCCACATTAACAACATCCTCCATTAGTGTGGTACATTTGTTAGAATTGATGAACATATTTTGGAGCATTGCCACTAAGCGTGGATTATAGTTTACGTTGTAGTTTACACTCCCTTCTGCACAATTTTGTAATTTATGGCAAGATATATAATGGCCTGTATCTGTCATTGCAGTGTCATTCAGGACAATACCCAAGTCCCAAAAATTCCCCCATATCACACCTGTTTTTCCCTCTCCCTCCCCTCAGAACCTCCAGTGGCCACTGCCTCCACATCAATGATATAAGTTCTTCCATTGCTAGAATCATAATAAGTCTATAGTAGAATACCAGTAAGTTGACTCTAGTCCTTCGTTCATTCCCCAGCCCTGAGGATTCTGGGATGGTGATGCCCACTCTGCCTCTGATTGAGAGGGGGATTAGATCCTATGGGACAGATGGATGGGACTATCTTGCTTGCAGTTGCAGACTCTCTCTGTTCCCTGGGATTGTCATTGTCCATCACCATCTCCTTGTTAGTTGTCCTGGGTAGATCCAATGAACTGGAGAGTAGATGTTGCAACTCTATTGAGATTCAGAGCCTTGCTGGCACATCATCCATTAGATTTTAAACTCTTCAAAGAATCTCACTTCTTTGTATCACTCTTAGGGTGTTGTAGAAGTAAGTAGTCCATAAATACTGGTTGGTGGAGTAATTGATCAGTGTTGAAAATGAGGAAGATACTAAAATAAAAATGCTTTAAGTTTTGTCATATAGATTCTATTGCCAAAGGCCAAAAATTTGTCTCCATTCTCTCTCTCAATCACATTCAGGTTGCCATCAAATTATTTCAGATTACCTCCAGAATAAGTTATAATTTATCTAATCTCTCTTCACTGACACTGCCTTTATGCAAGTTTTTACAATTTCTCTTCTTCACTATCTATATTGCCTTGTGAACAGATTCCCTGCTTCAATCTCTCCCTCTTAAATCAGTTCTCTGTAGTGCAGCAAAGAGTGTGTTTCCAAAATACAAATCTGATTTTTTCCAATTGCTTTATTAAAAGCCTTTAATGTTACTTCTTCATTCAGTCAACACACATTTGTTGGTTGCCCACTGTGTACCAGGCATTGTCATGGTACTAGGGTTACAATGGTCAAAACAGAATAAAACAGGGAAGCAGATGTGGCTCAAGTGATGGGAGGTCCCGGGTTCGGTTCCTGGTGCCTCCTGGAGAAGACCGCAAACTGGCGTGACGGGCAGGCACCGTGAGCTGATGCAACAAAATGGCTCAACAAAGAGACACAAAGGAAAGACAATGAGAGACACAACAAACCAGGGAGCTGAGGTGGCTCAAGCATTGAGCGCCTCTCTCCCACATGGAAGGTCCCAGGTTTGGTTCCCAGTGTCTCCTAAAGAGAAGACGAGCAGACACAGACCACACAACAAATGGACACAGAGAGCAGACAGCAAGCGCAAACAACGAGGGGTGAGGGTAATAAATAAAAATAAATCTTTAAAAAAAACACAACAGAATAAAACAGTAACAAAAACATATAGGCATGGCTTCATAGAGCTTATAGACATTAATCAAATAATGACAAATATGTAATTATACAGTGACAAATGGTATGAAGGAAAATGCCAAGGAACTGTGAAAGGACATTATCTAGTCTGGGAGATCAAGAAAATTTTCCTTGAGCAAGAATATCTTAAAATTGAAGAATGGATAGCATTAAATTATCAAGGTTAGAGGAGATAACTAGTACAAACATGGTAAGGCAAAAGGGATCCTGGTTCATTCAAGGACCTGATAGGTTCTTTTTATCTAAAGCATAGGCTCTCCTCTGGATGAGGAGAGGAGCAGAAAATGGGTGTGGAGCAATAGATAGGGCTTGTAGATTGTTGGACTTGAGCCAAAAAGCAGTGGGAGGCCACTGGAGAATTTTAGAAAGGAAAGTGAAAGATGTGTGTTTGAAAAAAATTGCTCTGGGTATAGTGAAGATAATGGATTAGAAGGAGATAAGAATAAGTAGGGAGAGCAGTTAGTAGGGCTTATAATCACGCTGACAGGAGCTGATAGCTTGAACTTGTTTGGTACTGGTGGTAGAAAGGGAGAAAAGTGGACAGGTTCAAAAGATATTTAAAGGTAAAATTGACAGAATGTAGTGGTGGGTTCGATGGGGGAGAGGAGCATACAAACAAAGGAAACCGTCAAGGATAATCAAGCTTCTAGTTTATGATATAACTGGATGGATAGTGGTGTCAATCATTAAAATAAGAAACCAGAGGAAGACTTTAGATATCAAAAATTCAGTTTTGGAATATTGAGTTTTAGAAACCTGGTAGATATCTAAGAGGAAATGTTAATTTAACAATTGGTTCTATAAGTCTAGAGAAGAGGACTGGGCTCCATATGTTGCATTTTGAACTTCACCTTCCTCAGTCTTTTCACCCTGGAGGTCTCATGGAACCCCTACATAAAAATTATTTCTATGAGTTTTCCCCTCCACAGAAAGTATATCACCTGTAATACAAGTGAGTAGTCTAGACAGGAATATTTAGTTTTTTCTTTAAAAATTTTTTCATACTTGATTTTTTAATTGTATTCATGTAGGCTTTATCACAAATATCTTCTATATAATATGCTAGTGAAATATGACATATGGTATATCATGTGTGCCAGAAGAGCTTTTACCCCTATTTGAAAACAAAAATGACTTTTTAACCAAACTTTCTTGTGGAAAGAAAATATATATAGTGAAGCAAGGCTTACCTTTTTAAAAAATTAGTCTATTTTTTTAAAATAAATTTTTAAAACTCAGGAGGCATTACACAAATCTATACATATGATAAAATTGCATAGAACAATACGTACACATAAATGAGTACATGTAAAACTGGTAAAATCTGAATAAGGTCTGTATTGTACCAATGTCAATGCCCTGGTTTTAATATTATATAAGATATTAATCATTGGGGGAAACTGGGTGAAGGGTATATGTGACCTTGCTATACTATTTTTGTATCTTCCTCTGAATCGATAATTGTGTTAAAAGGAAAAGTTAAAATAAAAAAAAAAGACTCATAAAGCAAACAAAATTAATTTCCATTTTAAATAATTGGTTTATGCCAAAATGGGATTTAATTTTTCTAAAGGTAGGCTCTAGAGATTTCATTTAAATGTATATTGCAAATTGATTTTAAGTAATATTATTTACTACTTGGAATTTACTGACAGTGTTCAGTGTTAAATAGTAAAGCCACTAAAACCATAAGCCAAACAAGCTGAATAAAAAGAGACCCTTAGATAATTTTATACAAAGCTTTGAAAAACATTTTCTTATTTAGTGACATGGTCAAGCTCCTATATATGTAGGTCTGACAATTACAAAATCATTATGCACATGTGCTTGTCTTTTTTTAATCCCTTTTATGGGCCTATATATTCAATAACATGTTACTCTTGTAGCTAAAATGAAAAAATGAAATTTGCCTCTTCAGTGTGAAACATATGCTTTTATTTTTTGCTGCACAAATACTCAATTCTGGGTTAGGTTTAAGATAAGCACACATGGATTTCATTTTCAACTGAAAGGAGATGATTTTTGTCCTTGCTGTTATTGCTTACTAAATAAGAAGAGGCTTGCTCGTATATAAGAAGTTTAAAAGCATAACAAAATGTTCTTTGTTATTGTAGGATATTCTTTCACAGAAATCTAGACCTTGTCTAAGGACTTATCAGTAAATTTCATCCTGAGTGTACTATCAGACTGTACTGACAAAGTTCTTTCTCTTTCAAAATGAAGTTCTCAGGCTAAGCAAAAGAATCAGAGAAAGGGTCACTCATCCAGACATAAACTTGTGTCGAAAGGAAGGGGAAAATACTGTTAAATTTTCTTCTGCAGTTCTTCCAGGTGTCTTTCTTTCAGTAAGACTTGAGACTTACTGATATTATTCCTCATTCTAAGCCCAAACAGTAGGGAAAACATTTTTAAGGTTTCCTTTTGCAATATGACTTTTTTTCCCCCCACATACTTAGTTTTCTTTTAAATCCACTTATAATTATTGCTATCTTTACATTGGTTTTACTTAGAAAATGATAAGAATGTTATACATAGTATAGTAAAAAGGAATAAATTGAAATTAGTGCTTTACAAATTCTGAACACCTACCCTAGAGTTTACAACCAAACTCTGGTTTAATATGTCCTTACTCTGGTTTAATATGTCAGCCTTGCTCCTGGAGTGATTTTGATACTTTCTCCTCCTTCTCTGATATTCTTTACTTGTTAATTTGCTAGACTAACTTCCAATTTTTTTGGACTTTCTGATTTTTCCCACTCACACCTAATTGTGTTTTGTGGGTGCTAGGGGAGGTGTCAGACTGCTGTTGCTGGCATTCCTACACTTGTCCATGATATTTTCCTACTTTACATGGAATGGAAAATGCTACAAAATCTGTAAGGTAAGGTGCTTTTTTTTTCAGGAGGTACTGGAGATTGAACCCAGGACCTCGTATGTGGGAAGCAGGCATTCAACCACTGAGCTACATCCGCTCCCCAATGAGAGTTGGTTTTTTTGTTTGTTTATTTGTTTGTTTATTTGTTTTTTGGAGGTACAGGGGAAGCAGGCACTCAACCCCTTGAGCTACATCTGCTCCCTTAAGGTGCCTTTTTGAGGTTCTAGCATCCATGCTCTGACAAACTGCTAAACATATACAATTCTTTATGCTACATTCCTTAGCACTATACTTTATATATCCTTTTTTATTTAAATTAAGAATAATTTATGAAGTAACCCTTCAGGATCTTATCTGGCTACTTTAAGTGCAGGCCTTATTAGAGGCCAGGAAACAATTGTTAATGTCCTTTCCTGCCTCATAATTCCAAGACCTTTAATGTCAATCCTCTACTAATGATTTCCTGATCTAAATTTTCCTCTAGTTAAGGAAAAGCACTCCTGAACCTATTAGAAATGCAATTTTAGTTAAATCCCAACTCTCTTGTTTCCAATTTAGATTAAGGCAAAGATGCAGAAAGTAATTTTGAGAGAATATTTCAACCATACTTCAGGACACAAAATTCTATGGCAGTTAGCATCTACGTGGACTACAATTTTTAAACTTTAGGGAAGGATAGTGAAATTCTAATGTACTTGTCTTTTACCTCTAGCTGACTAAACTTAAACCTGGAAGGAACTTTGACTAGGAAACTGGGGCCTAGAAGGCATAAATTATTTTGCTGGATTAATTAGTAGCTAAGCTAGAACTAAACTTTAGAAAGCAATCTTTATTATAATTAATTGCAGGAGTTGTCACAACCAGACCAGGATATGAATCATAATTGAGCCACTCATTGAAGTTTAAGCCAAAATTTTAGAGGAGGTTCTTAAAAACAAATCTAGAATTCAGAGTAAAGTGCAAAGTAAGCTCTTCTTTATACTGTATATGAAGTCAGTCTCTCTCTCTCTCTTTTTTTTTTTTTTTTTAAAGGAACGCTAACTTTAGCTTTGGTTGGAAAAGATCTCCAGGGTAGGAGGATCTGTGTTAGAGTGTTCTGGTTTGCTGTTGCCAAAACCATTTTTCTAATAAAGTACTGCTGTAGTCATGTGACTTCAAGTCAATCACATTGATGGTGGTTTACTAATATATATTATTAGTAAACAACTAATAGTACTTGAAATTTTAAAAGTGATTGTTTTTTCCTTTTTACTTGCTATTTGACCTCAAGTTAACTATTCCGATTTTTTTTTCAAACAAAATGTAGCATTTGTACTACAATAATTATCTGTAACTTCTGAGGTATTGTGCACACTATGAATGGGATTTGCTTTTTAATGTGGATACTGAATCTCTTCACCCCTTGTTAGAGCTGGCCTAAAAAAATAATAATAATAGCCTTTATTTATTTTTGTTAAAACCAGAAATGAATGATATAATTATATAAAGAAAAGTTAGATGAAATAGCAGAGAACTCTTTGCTAGTCAGATTTATCCAGAACTAAGCATTAGTATATGTAGCACACTTAGCATAGACATTTGTTAACTTAAATGAACACATGAAAAAGTAGAGGAAAATTACCCAGTTTTCCTTCAGCAAATAAATTGTGTCTAATGGTTTATATACATACATATGTATGCCTTTAAAAAAGATACTTATGACTATTTTGTTCCGAGGTGTTTAATGTATAAATAATGAAGGGAAACCAAAAAAATATATAATATATATCTTCCAATTAAATTTTTAAAAACTATTATATCTAGAGTCTGGTACTAGTCTAGCGAATTAGCTGTGAAACCTTTCATATACCTTTTTGCATCTTTCTTGTTTGTAAAATCATAGATAGTTTTTAGGTATCTATCAACTATAGAATTTTTTATATATATAATCTATCAATATTTTATGAAATAGCAGACAGTCATAGAGAGATTCATGTGATAATTATCTTAAATGAATACATGCCCACTTTCTAAAGATTCACAATTTTGTCCTCTTTTCTGCTAAGAGCTCAGTGGTTCAATAGCATCCCCAGATGTCAAATTAAACCTTGGTGGAGATTTTATCAAAGAATCTACAGCTACGACATTTCTGAGACAAAGAGGGTATGGTTGGCTTTTGGAAGTTGAAGATGATGACCCTGAAGATAACAAGCCACTCTTGTATGTAAAAATAAAAATGTGTATTTTTTGGTTGTTATAGCTAGACTATGGGATGATTATATTCTGTCATGTTATTTAAAGACAAGTATGGAAAACCTTAAACATTTTGGTCAAAAGGTATAGCAATTTTCAATTTAATAATTTTTTAAAAACCTGAAATAATGAGAGAATGTTTTTTAACCTATTGAATCACAAAATTTAAAAGAACAGTAATCTTTTAATATCACACACACACACACACACAAGCAAGTATGCACCAAATTGGTAGGGCTTACCTGGGCCTGTCAGCTATCTCAAGTAAACAAGCAATCTGAATTTAAAAACAGGGTGTTAAAACTCAGGTTTAAGACAAATACAGACTTCTAAGAAGACTACCAATCCAAAAAAATCTCTCCCATATAAAAATTCTAGACCTGCCATTGGGAGTGGGATTATTAGAAGACTTTCAGTTTCTTCATAGTAGTTGAAATTTTAAAAGTGATTATGTATTACACAGTTTTGGAAAGAAGAACCTATAACTTTGTAAAATTAAGGTATTGCCAAGTTAGTCTTTTTAGTAATTATTCATAGATCAAGTGCTAAAGTATCCTATATTTCTTAATGTTAATAAAATATATTTCATCAAATCTAAGATACCATAGATTATAAGATGCAGTTATTTTACCTATCACTAAGAAAGAAAAGGTGCCTAAGCCAGGACATTAAAGGGCTATATCTTCAGTGTAAGGGTAAATAATAAATAACCCACCACTCAGAAAGAGACAGCAAGAAAGATTGTTTCAGTTTGGCACTGGGTAGGGTGTTTTAGAAGAAAGAAATTTTCCAGTGGTTTTCACTGGTTCTCATAGAGGTTTGCAGTTAATAGGTTTGTAGCATATAGCTTTGAATTATCAATATGGTACAAAAAGTAAGCAGAGAATTTTATTTAAAGTTGTCTCATTGGTAGTTCCTCCAGGAGACTGGCAAAAGAAAGGCACTTGGCTTCATTCCAGGCTGACCACATTTTTAAGACATCAGTGATTGTGAGATGCATTTCAACTTAAGAAATATGGAAATGTTGTAAAAATGTACACCGTGGAAACAGTGAAATATGGTACTTCAAATGAAAATATCTTGTGGATTTATGGAGACTATACTTGTCATATTTAATCTTTTCTTAAATTATTTTGCAACTATCTCAATATTTAGAAGTATACCTTTTGAGAACTTTTTATTTTTAAATTATAGGGAGGAACTGGATATTGATCTAAAGGATATTTACTACAAAATCCGATGTGTTTTGATGCCAATGCCATCTCTTGGTTTTAATAGACAAGTGGTGAGAGACAATCCTGACTTTTGGGGTCCTCTGGCTGTTGTTCTTTTCTTTTCCATGATATCATTATATGGACAGTTTAGGGTAAGTATATCTCATTTTATACAAATTCCAAATATTTTTAGGTATTTCAAAATTAAATATAGCCAAACAATAACTGTATTCATACATCATGTGTGAGAATGCTGTACTTTTACCCAGTATTTCTCACTTGCTTATTTAAAAAACTGTTTATAATTAAATAAGTAGAGAATATCTTAAATCTATGCTTTCCAAACTTTTCCACATTATCATTCACAGAGAAAATGTTAATATTTGTATGGCACACTGGGGTAAATGGATGCGTCTACTCCCAGCTAACCAGAAATAACCAGTCCTGGCTACCGATGCCTTTTCTGACTTCTCTAGGGCATAAAGAGTTTGAAACAAGTATTCATAATCATGTTGCTACAATTTATTCATTTAAAAAAAAACATTATTTTTAATAAATGATGACAAGGGTCCCATTGTATTTGTTTTTATACTATTCTTATATTTTAACCACTTTGTCCTACTCTCAGGACTTTATCATCAAAATACACATCACTCCCCCATTCCTAGTTTAAGGCTTTAGGGAAGTAAAAATTAACTCTTTACTATGAGCAGTATGGGAATGTATTAGTTTCCTGTTGCTGCTGTAACAAATTACCATGAATTTAATGACTTAAAACAACAGAAATTTATTCTCTTATATGGTTCTGGAGATCCGAGGACAAAAATAAGTCTTAAGGGGCTAAAGTCAAGGTATCAGCAGGTCTGGTTTCTCTAGAAACTCCAGCGCAGAATCTGTTCCTTGCCTCTTCTACTTCTGGAGGCTTCTGGCATTCCTTGGCTGTATCATTCCAATCTCTGCTTCTATTGACATACCACCTTCTCCTCTACTGTAGTCAAATCTCCCTTTTCTTCCTTTTACAAGGATACTTGTGATTATGTTTAGGGCCTATCTGGATAATCCAGGATAAACTCCACATCTCAAGATCTTTAACTTAATCACATCTGTGAACTCTTTTTTTTTTTTTTTTTTGCCATATAAGGTAACATATTCCTAGGTTCCAGGGATAAGGACATGGACATCTTGAGGGGACCATTATTCAGCCTAATACAGGGTACCTTTGGAGGTATAATTTCTGAGTCTGTATTCATACAACATTACACTAATCCTATTAATATTTACTCTAGATTAGGACTTTATATTAAGTGTTCTTTTGGGAGAGTTTTGGTGACCATTGAAGAAGATAAAGGGGTATTCTAGCCTCCTACCTGCTACCAATCCTTCATCTAGAACAAAATACATCTCTGATTTTATGTATTTTGTATCTTTCGTTTGAACAGAGGATTGTAAGGCTAAAAACAGAAGATTCCCCATAGAATGTCACTCAATTTGGGTTTGTCAGGTGTATTCTCATGATTGGATGAAGTTCTGCATTTTGGGGCATGAATACCACAGAAGTGGTATGATGTTCCCTTCTTTGTGCATACTATCAGGATCTTGTTTGTATTACTATCCAGACTCGTCTTACTGCTGGTGTTATCCTTGCTCACTTAGTTAGCTGATAAGATGGTGCTACTTAATTCCTCCACTACAAAGTTGCTATTTTAACCTTTGTAATTAATAAATATGTTGTGGAGATACATTACAATTATGTAACTATCCTGATTGTCATCAAACTTTAGCCCACTAATCTTAGCATCCATTGATGAATCTTGCAACCAGCAGTTACTACTATAGTGTTTGCTGAATAGCAGCTTTCTGTTTCCCTCAGTCCTCCAACATTTATTAATTGGTACTCTTCTCTGAAGAATAGCTATCCCATCTTTCCCATTATTTAGTTATTCAGTTATTTATAATCACCATGAAATCATAGATATTCTTCTATTCACTGGGTTATAATCCAGTACTCTCATCCTGTCTTTCATTGTTCACATTGTTCTAGCTTAAGCCATTGGGATCTCCTTCAGGTTGGCTTCTGTGTCCTTTTGACATGTCCCCATCCTTTTTTTTAAGATTTCTTTATTTCTCCCTACCCCCTTGTTGTTTTTCACTTGCTGTGTCTGTTTGTCTTCCTTGTTTCCTTAGGAGGCACTGGGAGCCAAACCTGGGACCACTGATGTGGGAGGGAGGTGACTAATCGCTTGAGCCACCTCCACTCCCTGCTTTGTTGTGTCTCTCATTCTGTTTTTCCTCCCCCCATCTCTTGTTGCATCGTCTTGTTGGGTCAGCTCACCGTGCCTGCCTGTCACATCGCTCGCCATCTTCTTTAGGGGGCACTGGGAACCTCTGCTCCCTGCTTTTGTTGTGTCTCTCAGTATGTTTTTCCTTCTTGTCTCTTGTTGTGTCAGCTTGCTGCACCTGTCCGTTGCGCTAGCTCGCTGTCTTCTTTAGGAGGCACTGGGATCCGAACCAGCGACCACCCATGTGGTAGGCAGGGCCCAGTCACCTGAGCCACATCTACTTCCCTCCCCATCCTTTTTTGAGCACTTCTTACCTTTCAGCCACACAATGTGTTCCAGGCTTTTGTATTTTCCCTGCTGCAGCCCTGGGATCAGTCATTTCTCTAAGGAGTCTTAGTTTGTTTTATTGGGGAATGTTAATTAGACAGCAGGGTCTGGGTGATAAGTGTGCTTATGTTGCTACTGTGATGTCGTTGTTTCTAGACCCTCCCAGCAGACCGGGCTTGGAAATATATACATGTATCATAATGCTAAGTCTGAGGAATTAAAGTTGTCTGAAATGTCTTCCATATTCTATTACTTAGATAAATGTGTAACTAATGTAAATTTTAAAGACCTCCAGAGAAGATTGGTAACTTGTTTCTGTGATGAATTTTTCTTGCAGGATTCTGTATACCAGGGGGTTGAGAGTAAACTCTTTACTTCTGTTTTTGTAGTAATCTTTTATCATAGATCTTGAAATGCTGAAGTTTTTTAATGCAATTAATCACTGCTAAACCAATTTGGACATAAAATTGTATTACACATTATATTCTTACTAAGTTTTGGAAAGATACCTGAGAACCCTTACAACCTGTCTTTCACCTGAAATTGGGCATGTAAAATTATCTTATATGGCAAAAATTTGAGTTCCTTGAAAATTATCAACTTATTTGGAACAAAGAAACTGATTGCATGAAATAATTTTTTGTTTTCCCTTAAGGTGGTCTCATGGATTATAACCATTTGGATATTTGGTTCTTTAACAATTTTCTTACTGGCCAGAGTTCTTGGTGGAGAAGTAAGTTGTTTATTTTGAAAGTAGCCTTTGCTTTTTATGTTAAGCTTTATTTTTGATTATGCAGATACCATCAATTGTTACGCTCATTATAACTGTTTCTTATCCCAGAATTGCTTTATCTATTATTCAACAAATTAATATTTTGCTTATTCAGTGTTATAACGAATGGATAAGAAATAAAAGATCCCATCCCTCTCCTCAAGTAATTTATCCCTTTTTAGGGAAGCATATAATTTATTCTCTATTATAGCAGTTCTCAAACTTTCTGGTCTCAGGTTCCAAAGTGCTTTTGTTTATGTGGGTTGTATTTATCAATGTTTATTATGTTAGAAATTAAAACAAAATTTAAATATTTATTCACTTAAAAAAGAATAAACCAACTACATGTTAACGTAAATAATATATTATTTAAGAAAAATAACTATTTTCCAAAACAAAAAACATTAGTGAGAAGGGTGGCATTGTTTTGAATATCTGCATATTGCTTTAATGCCTGCCTTAATGGAAGATAGCTAGATTGTCCTGTCTGCTTTCTACATTCAGTCTGTCATTATATGTGGTTTTGATTAAAGTATTGAAGAAAGTATGGCCTAACATAGATATGTAATTGGAAAAGGAGATATGTTTTAATAGCCCTTCCAGATCATTGTGGATATTCTTCTCTGATACTATACAAAAACTTGACAAGTAGTAGTTTCTTAAAAGTTTGTTGCAATGTGGAATCTTAAGACTATATCAATGAACTTGTCATACTGTTTCATTAAAATTCACTTTGAATGACTCTTTACCCACATGTGATTTTAAATAACATGCATTGTTCATTTGGAAAACACTGGTTCACTGACTTAAAAAGATCTTTTAGGTGCTGACACAATATAAGAAAGTCACATTCATTAATATCACTACCGATTTCCTCAGAAAAGTCTTATTGGAGAACTGTCAAGTTTATAGTGGTGGATACAAGTTTTCCAAAATTCTAATTTTTGCTTGGAAGCTTAGATTTTTATCATTTGCTACAAATACTGACAGTTGTTTTCCTTGAAGTGATAGGCTCACTTCTTTCATTTTCAAGAACATGTCTGCCAGTACCCAAGTCTGAATAACTGTAGTTTGTCTGTAAGTTGTTCTTTAAAAAAAAAAAGATGGCGTTCATTGAAAAATCTGATTCACTCAGTTGTACAAGTGCTTTTCCTCAGGATAACCACTGAAGTTACGGTAGAAGTGCTTTTTTTGGTACTTCCCATTTTTCATACAGAATTTTAAAACACATGTATTCCCTCAGACCCATTGGAATGTCTATTATGAAAAAAACTGAAAATAATCATTGGTAAGGATGCAGAGAATTAGGAACGCTTTATATTGTTTGTAGAAATGTAAAATGGTACGGTCCCAGTGGAAAACAGTTTGGTGGTTCCTCAGAAAGTTAAACATAGAACAATCATATGACCCAGTAATCCCATTTCTAAGCATACACCCAAAAGAATTGAAACTTGGGAGTCAGACAGATATTTGTGTGCCAATGTTCATAATAGTGTTACTCGCAATAACCAATAGGTGGAAGGAAGCAATCTCCAACTATCCATCAACAGGTGAATGGATAAACAAAATGTGATGATGCACATATAATGGAATATTACTTACCCTTAAAAAGGAATGAAGTCTTGCTACATGCCACTACATGGATGAACCCTGAAGACATCACCTTGAGTGAAATAAGTTAGACACAAACAGACAGATACTATATGATTCTACTTAAATGAAATAACTATAATATGCAAATGCATAGAGACAGAAAGTAGAATATAGGTTACCAGGAGCAGGGAGACGGGGAATGAAAAGGGGAGTGAATGCATAATGGGTGTAGGGTTTCTGTTCGGGGCGATGGGAAAGTTCTGGTGGTGGATGGTTGACATCTTAACCTAGAACTCTTGAATATATTTAAAATTAACATCTACCAAACTTTTTCACTCTGTACATGGAAATTTAAAATAATTCTAATAAAAACTTAAAATTATATTTTGTCATATATATTTCTCATATCCTATATAAACCTAGCTTAATATTTATATGAAAATAGATAACACAAAAATTTTTTTGGTAATTTCAGAACTCTTGTTGTAGGAGTTAAGAGACCTAGACCTTATTTGAACTCTGCCACCTACCATTTTGCTTTCCTGAGCAAATCACTTTATCTAAGACTTAGTTTCTTCATATTGGGAACAGTAATACCTACTTCACAGGGTTGTTATGAAGATCAAATGAAGAAACATACGAAGTCCTAACACAGAGCTTGGCACATAGTAGCTACTAAAAAATATTTTTCTCTTCAAAACTCCACCTTCCCCCTCTCCCTTCTCTTCCTGTCTGCCTTTGTTACATCTAGCTTCTCTACTTGATTTTTATATCTAAACAAGAAAATTGTGACCCCTTTTAGTCCTCCTGCAACATAAGGGAATAAGTGAGTGTACTGTAGTGATTTACTGAAGGTAATTGGATGTATGAGTCTGAAGCTCAAGAGAGAGATAAGGGATGGAAATGTAGATTTGAATGTCATCATAAAATTGATGATAGTTGAAGCAGTGAAGGTAGATGAGACTGCCCAGAACATGGAAGACTCGATAATTCTGAAGATGTAAATATTTCTCTAAATTAATATTAAAATGTAATGCAGTCACAGAATTCCAACAGATATTTTGAGGAATATAAACAACATTTTGTTCAGAGTCATCTTGGAAAAATACATATGTGAGATAATCTGGGAAAGTTCTTTGAAATATAATAGATATGATATAATTTTTTCTTAATTCTCTTGTTTATATATGTACAACAAAGAACTTAGGATGTTCATTAGTGATTAAATGAGTATCTTGATTTCTATATTTACTTGAGTTTTGCAAATTCACAGGTTGCATATGGCCAAGTTCTTGGAGTGATAGGATATTCATTACTTCCTCTCATTGTAATAGCCCCTATACTTTTGGTGGTTGGATCATTTGAAGTGGTTTCTACACTTATAAAAGTAAGTGAAGTAGTGTGTGTTATATAAAGTAGTATCCTATTTGCCAATAGCAAAAGTATACTAGTTGTCTAAGAATATTGTAATTATAACGTTTATCAAATAGTAGTATTTTGTAACAGTGACCTTCCCCGCTAATCTTACCAATTGTATTTTATTTTTAATCTGCTGGAAATTATAATTTGTGTCTGGGAGAAAAAGAACAAATTGAAAATTAGGATATTAAGAGAGTTTTTTTTAACATTGAATTGTTTTTCCTGTTTATCATGAGTTCATCTGACTTGGATTTTTGAAGGAGATATTACTTATTTAACAATCTACTGGATGCTTATTTAATAACTGTCACTTCCGTTTAATGTAATTTTCTTATCAAATATGATAGTCATAGTTCTAATAAATTGGCTTTTCTGTAATGCAGAGAACAGGACTTCTTTATACTGAGTTAAATTTACCTTAATATATGTACACATTTTAAACATTTACTGATAATAGTAAATATTAATAAATAGTGATATTTTCAGCATTTATTAATTTTGAACAACTTTGGAAAATAAATGACTGCTTTAGCACATGTATGTATGTTACACAGTGAATGTAATTTTTTTCTTTATGAGTAATAGAACTTCTTAAGATCACTACTTTCAGAACTGCCATTATATGACCTTCACACTAAAAAACTTTTAAGTAGCCAGAGGCACTTAATTTCTATGAGATTTGATTCTATTTAAAGTTCATTTACTAATAATGATTCCTTTTAGGATTGGATTGCTACAGCATTAGGTATTGAAGAGAGCACGGGTTTTGAAACCAGTTAGTTCTGAATTCAAATCCTGGTGTTGCCATTTACTTGCCCTCTAACCTTGAGGAGGTACTTCTCTCACCATCCATTTGGTCATCTGCAAAATGGGAATCTTAACTATTTTTTAGGGTTTGTTATGAGGATTTTAAAGTATATATGATGTCTCAATACAGTGCCTGGTCTAAAGTAGGCTCTCAAATGGTAGCTATTATTATTACAAATATTATAAAAGAGACATCTTTGTATGTTTGAACTGTGAACACTTTAGGGACTATGGAGAAGAACAGTTTGCTTTCCTCCACGTTCTAACCCTAAAACTTAAAAAAAAAAAAAAAAAAATTGGCAGTCTACCCATTTTTGGAACTTAGTTTAAAAGTCTTAAATTGCAGCTAGCCCCATCCTGGCATTTAATTATCCTAGCCTTAGTGAACATAACACTTTACTGAATCATTCAGGTTCACTTCCTGCTGTGTGTTTTACTTAGGTTATAAAGGCTGTTTGAATACTTCTGAGACTACTCATTGTCGTAGTCATTTTTAGTCCTGTAGTTCAATTGTAAGTTGAACTTAATATTCTTCAGGCAACATAAGAATGTGTTGTTATAAAAAGGGGGGGGGGAGATCTATGTTTTTTATATGATTGCAAATTCAGGATAAAATTGTTTTTAAACTTCATATTTACCTTTGCCAACTTTCTTTTTCCTAATTGCTCAATCTGTTTATAGTGAGCTATTGTGCATGTTTCTTGTGTCAATGAAAAGTTTGTTGAGAAATATGGAAAATGCTCATCAATTAACTCTGGCATCAGAATATACTTTAATCTATAAGCCCAAATTTTATTTAATATTAAATCTCTATAATTCTTAGCAATATTTAGCCATTTTTTATAATGAAAAATATTTTAATCATAATTAACATGCAAATGCAATTTGATCATAATTTTTATATATTTCCCTATACTTTTCTGTATGTTTGAAATATTTGGTAGTTTTTTTTTTCTTTAAGTGCAAAACCACAGTAGAGAGTTGGACCATCCCAAGTACTGTTACAATCAGTCTGCCAATATTTATTTAATACTGTACTAGTGCTTCTCAGCTGGGGATGAATTTCCCCCCTAGGGAATATTTGACAATGTCTGGGTTTTTATTTTTGGGTGCCACAAAGGGGTAAGGGGCAGGGGATGTGTTACCATCATATGGTGGGTAGAAGCCAGAGACACTGCTAAACATACTACAATGCACAGGACAGCCCCCGACAACAAAGATTTTTCCAGTCCAAAATGTCAGTGTATGGAATTGAGAAACCTTGCTCTGTGCCAAGGTTGTTTTTTATCATACTTTCAGTGATTTCTGCCCTTGAAGTTCTTCCTTCATTTTATGCTTTTGTAAAATGTTTTGGGTGACTACATCAATAAGTACTAAATAAAGTTTCCTGTGGAAATAATTTAAAATGTGTATAATTAGAAAACCACAGTGTATTTTAATCAAACTCTTGACCAAAATATATTATTTTCCTCCTTTTTATTTATCCCTTTACTTGCATCTGTTCCTGGAAAAAGTTGTGATACGTAACAAAATAAAATATTGTGAAAAATTTTCAGTCTGTTTTCCTACTTTTTGAAGGGAAAAGTAGGAAAATTTTCTACCTTGCCTGGATCCATTAGTTTTCTTTCAGCAATTTGGCCCATAATGGTTTTCCTAAAAGTTGCCTAATCATAACAATCACCAGAGACACTTGTTAAAAAGATTGATACTAGACCCTTCCCTTAGATATTTTGATTCAGCAGAACTAGAGTGAATCTTATCTTAATAGGTGATAAGATTTGATAAGAAAAGAAAAGGTGTTGAGATTTAATAAGAAAAACCCATTTTTCACAAAAATGAAGATGCAGAACAAGGGTGAATATTCTTAATAAGTTGTTAACATTCTTAGTAAGTTTTGCCATTTACCACAATTGGTTGGCAGGGTTGACTTCAAAAAATATTGTTAATGTTGTTTTTATTCTATGATAACCAAAAAGTTATTTGACTTGCTAATATGCCGCCTTTTGTCTTTTTTTTTTTTTTTTTTTTTTTTTT
>JAQZBX010022797.1:0-31294 GCA_029593785.1 Cabassous unicinctus | reverse complement strand
TGGACTGCAAAACAACTTTTGAAAAGGAGAATAAGATGGAAAATTAAAATTTCCTTGTTTTAATATTTATATAAAGTTATAGTATTCTATAAAGTATGGCATTTACCCAAAGCAGTAGATTAATGGAACAGAATAGGGCCCAGAAATCAGACACCCTTATAGAGATAACTGATTTTTTAGCAAACATTCAAAGACAAATCAGGGAAGAAAGGGATAGGAGTATCAAAGTATTCTGTTGTTGTGTTTTTTGCATGTGAAATGTCTTTTGGCTCCCTAATAGTTCTTTGACTTCCTCTAGTAGACCTGAAGCTTCCTTAAGAAGAGATAGCAGAAAGCACATTCTCTTCATATTCAAACACTAGTAACAAGGTTTTTATACTTGATTTTGATGACATTTTCTTTTTAGTCATGATAAAGTGGCCTTTGATAGGGAACTGAGTTGAATAATATTTTAGAGGTGGTTTCCAAGCTAATACCTGTAAACAATACCTTTTACCCCAGTTTAAGTATGCTCTTTTAAAACCATACAATTCAAATACTTCAAATATTTAAGTTATCCTGCACAGGCCCATATGTTGCAAACCAAATGCATTACCAGAATTTTTTTCTATATTCCAAAATGAAACCAACTCTTATAAACATCCAAACCCATTATACTTGATTTCTCAGATAATATCCTCAGAATTAAAACCCTCATTTTAAAAGACACTCTTTGCAATATCCAAACCTGCTACAGACCTCTTAATTTTAATTTTATTTTATTTTTTGGTGAAATTAAGAGAAATTTTTCAGTGGAGAACTGAAACTCATTTTTCAAACTGATATTTTCATATTGCCTCAAGATTGTGCTCTTGTTATATCTTACCTATGTTTAAAAAATAATTGAAAATATTATTTGTTATATAATTCTTTCAGCTATTTTTTCTAAATGATTTAGAGAAATTTATTTTTTAACATAATTAGTCCTCTCTGAATACCATTCTCTATAATAACTTTTTTCCTTTCTTCTTTCAAATGGTAATTTCAGTAGAGTCTCTGGTGTATTTATTGACAAAAAGGTAAATCTGTCTCTTTGTTAGAATCATGGGTAATATTAAATTTTTGTAAATGTCAGTTTTTCTAGGTTTTGATCTTTGGAAGTCTGATATAACACTCCTCGTTAAAGATTTTAAAAAGTTAAGAAAATGTAACCAAACTGGAAAGGATGATAGGTACATTAGATTCTTATTTCCTGACAGCTGATATATCTAGTGACTGGGAATTGAAGTGAAAGTGGGAAATCATTTGAAAAATAAATAATTGTCACAATTCGACTTTTACTTGAATATTTCTGAAGAAAGCATTGATATTTAACATCCTTTAATAATAGATTCTACCAACTACCATAGAAGAAAAAGCAATTCCAACATGCCCTGTGTAAGATAAGTCAATTTTTAATTTTAACTTTTCTTTTTCTCAATCTCGTTAGAGCAAAATGTTGTAAGTCCATATCAGGAAATTATATTTGCCCTTAAATTGTCCTATTTATCTAATCCTTTTGCTGGTAAAAAGATTATTCTTATTTAGTTTTTGATAAAAATGTACAAAATGTAATAGGATGTATATTTTAATATATAAATACCTCTCTAGAACTTTTTCTTTATCCATTTTTAAAATTGTGGAGGGAATTTAGACAGCAGCTATTTTTTGGATTTTGAGGAAATCTAGTTCTAATCCTCTTTTGGGAACTTGTGGTTAGCAGAAAATTTTTTCTAAAAGGTCCCTATCAAATCAAGAGTAGAGTAAATTTAGGAGTCCTAAAGATGACAAAGGCAGATGTCCATGTTTAAACCCAACGCCTGTGATTATTAATGAAATCATGTGTTTTCTTAGTGACAGCAAGCCAGGCTTCATTTGTGGAAAATACTAAAAAATCATTGTAGCTTATCCTGGTTTATACAAATCTATTTATACCCAGTTCAAGCATAAAGACAATTTGTGTGTTTAATAAAACTAGGAAGATATGATTACTAGAAAAGAAAGATGAATAATAAAGAGGCAATGTCTTTTTTATTATATTTAGTCAAACACTTTATAAAAATTCCATAGATAATGCATTAAAGAAGGCAGGTGCATATTTTATTACAATATAAGAAAAATGATTAATGGAAAAATCTCAAGGAATAATAAAAAGAGAAATGTTTTTGTGTTGTAATGCAAGAATTGAAATGTTATCCATGGAATATATATAAATTAAAACTGGAAATAATCTAATATATTCAATTTCAGAACTCTTTTAGCTTTTAAAAGCTTATGGGCCAAAAGAAAAACTATTAGTATCAATTTATTAAAAAAATAAAAAAGATTTATTTTAACAATTTCAAATGAATAGAAAAGGAAAAATCAATTATGTGGCTCTACTTTTTATTTTTATTATAGTTATATGCAAAGAAAAATGGGGAAAGAAAATAAAATAAATTCTTTTGAATATTACCTGGAAATTTTGAAAACTGGATAAGACAAAGAAGGCTTGCTGATGTTCAAAGGAAATGAGCAAGGAAAAAATTAGAATTATGATGGTATGATGTTACAGGACTAGGTGCTGTTTAAAACGATTATGTTCAAAATAAAAGTTATAGTTCTAAATGTAATTTGCAAAATTATACAGAAAATAATATGAGACCAATATAAATGGAATGAGCTAAAAAGGAGTATAAACAAAAGATAACAATTTTAGTTTATCTGCTTATATGTTTTATTTCCTAAGTCATGTAGATTTGAACCAGAGTTAACAATATACTGGGACGTTTTCTAAGCAATGAATCTAAAGGCCACTGATAAAGCAAACAGTGAATGGAAAACAGGAGTTAGATTGAATAAACAAACAGATGTAGTTAGAAAAATTGAAGCAAAGTGATAGCAAAACAGTAAATATTAAATGGAACTAGGTGATGAAAGCATAGAATCAACAAATTACTTGAGGAAGTATTAAATACCAGAAATCATGACATATTTAAATATTCTATTGGATACCTGTTTGCAAAATGGGCAATAGATCAATTGCTGAGCTAAATTTCAAATGACTGATACATTCTCTGTTATTTGGTAAGCAGAATTATTCAGATTTGACAAGGGAAGAATCAGTCAACATTCTTATAAAGAAAACTGATGAATTGGAGGATGCTCATTCTGATGAACTCAAAGTTGATACGTGAAGACATTTACAAACAGTTATGTCTTAAAACATGGAGCTTACTATGGTTCAGAATGAAAATAAAATGCTTTATAGATGGATTATTAATTTTTATTTTCCTTACATTTGATAGGAGAAAAGAGAAATGAAGAACCAATCAATGCAGATAGAATTTATTCTGCTTTGACTGACAGAAGACCCTCTTTTTCTTTCTCAACTACATGTTAAGCCTGATGGTGAACTTCATCATCATCCTTCTCACTCTGCTGGATCCCTGCCTCAAGACTCCAATGTATTTCTTCCTCTGAAATTTCTCTTTCTTAGAAATTTCATTCACAACAGTCTGCATTCCACGATACTTGATAACTATTCTTACTGGAGACAAAACTATTTCCTATAATGCTTGTCTACTCAATTGTTCTTTTTAATTTTATTAGGAGGTACAGAATTTTACCTTCTGGCTGCCATGTCCTACGACAGCTATGTTGCCATCTGCGAACCGCTGCATTACCTGATCATTATGAACTGCAAAGTGTGCTACCAACTGGTCCTCAGCTCCTGGGTAACTGGATTCCCAATCATCTTTCCCCCTTTGGTTTTGGGGCTGAAACTGGATTTCTGTGCCTCCAAAACAATTGATCACTTCCTATGTGACTCTTCTCCTATGCTGCAGATCTCTTGCTCAGATACTCGCCTCATCGACTTGATGTGTTTTGTCTCAGCGTCCGTAACACTTGTGCTCACGTTGCCATTAGTGGTCCTTTCCTACGGGTACATCCTCAACACCATTCTAAAATTCCCTTCTACTCAACAACGAGCAAAGGCTTTCTCCACCTGTTCCTTATGCATGGTTGTCGTCTCTATTACTTATGAGAGTTGTATCTTCATGCACATGAATCTCTCAGCAAAAGAAAGGGTGACTTTAAAGATCTTGCTTTGCTCAACACCTTTGTAGCTCCTTTACTCAACCCCTTCACTTACACCCTAATAAACCAGCAGGTAAAAGAAGCCCTCAAGGACATGCTTCAAAGGTTTTATTTTCCAAAAAGAAGTGGGTAAAATCTTTACTAGTAGGATAAAGCCCCAGGAGGAGTTCCACATAACTCATATTGGAAAAGTTATTCAGTGAAAATCATCAGAAATCATTTATCCATAAAGCAACACTTGTAGGGTATGGTTAGAATTCACTCTATGTAACATATGCTCAGGTTATAAATAAAGTTTTCAGTGAGCAGGAAATATAAAACAATCAAGCATAATTAGTGAAGGACTGAATCCTTTACCCTAAATAGAGAACAAGGAAAAAATGTACCCTCTCTTTAATGAGTAAGAAAAGAAAGCCTAAATGTTGGCAAAGCAAAAGTAAACTGTATTTATTTTAGGTTATTTGAATGGTTAAGTAAAAGCCACTAATAATTAGTAAAATTTTTAGTATGAAATAATAAATTTAGGAGGTGACAAGGTTCAAAATAAAAATAAAATTCAATTTTATCTCTACATACTTGCAATTAATATAAAATGAAATAGAAGGATTTAAAATCCATCAAAATATGAGGCATATGAAATTTTTTTCTGACAAATAATGGTTTTAAATGAAAATGTTTAAAACTCTATCTTTATAATTACAATATTACTTAGCGTATTCATGGAATATCTAGATATATGCAAGATGTACCACACTCATGAATTCAAAGATTCAATACTTTTAAGGCATTAGTTCTCTCATGGATGATCTGCAGATTAAATGCAATTCCAATCTATGTCCATTTTGTCAATAACTGTGGAGAGTTTGAAGGCTTGTCTTACTTACACAGTCTTGTACTTTTGTTAATTAAAGGAAACATAAGTAACCTACATGAGCAAAAGTTTTTTTATTGATACTCATTCAAGATTAACTGCCAGAGTAACCTTTCAGCATCTCTCTCCTAAAGGAGATACAATCACATCTAAGGGAAAAATTCTTGTTTTTTGCTTATCAAATTACAAGGAAAAAAAGCCACACTTGTATGAAATAATTTTCCCTGATATAAATGAAAAAAAATGGTATGACATGAAAAAAGCTGAAGATTTCAGTGATAATGAAATACAATTTATTATTTTTTATGTATCATTCCTTCTGTTATATATGTTATGTTCATCTAACTAAAGTTCACGAGAATTTTATCATATTTTTTCTATAAGTTTTATGGTTTTAAAGTTTGCAATTTAACTCTATGATCCATTTTGATTTGATTTTCCATATGGTATAAAATCCAGATTGAAATTAATTGTACTGCATGATGATATCCAAATTTTTCAGTGCTATTTGCTGGGAAAAAAACAAACAAGCAAACAAACAAACCTGTCCTTCATCCATTGAATGACTTCAGCAGAACTTCGAAATGAAAAACAATTGAGAAAATCAATGAAGACAAGAGCTATTTCTTTACAAAAATCCATAAGCAGTTTAAATCTCTAGCTAGGATAAAAAGGAAAATTGAGAAGGCAGATATTACTGATTTCAAAATTGAGAAAGCAGATTTCACTACCTTAAAGGAAGAGTAAGGACACACTATGAACAATATTTTGTAAAATTTATTTTTTATTTTTCTTCCTTCTATATTACATTAATCTTTATTATTATTATTAAAGAAGCTGTAGATTACATAAATATTACATCAAAAATATAAAGAATTCCCATATACCTCGCCTCCTCCCCCTCCACCACTTTTCTCCATTAACAGCATTTTTCATTAGTGTGGTACATTTGTTACAATTGATGAACACATATTGAAGTATTGCAATTAACCATGGTCTATAGATCACATTATAGTTTACATTTTGCACCATGCAATTTTATAAATTTTAACAAAATGTATAATGGCCTGGATCTGTCATTGCAATGTCATGCAGAACAATTACAATGTCCCCAAAATACCCCATATTTCAGCTATTCTTCCCTTTCCCTCATTTCAGAACAATTAGTGACCACTGTCTTTATAACAATAATACAAATTCTACCATTACTAAGATAATAATAAGTCTAGGCTAGTTCATAGTTGCATTTCCTCCTTATGACTGAGCATTCCTCAATCTTGAGGGTTTTGCGATGGTGATGCCCATCCTGCTTCCAACTGAGAGGGGACTTAGATCCCATGGGCCAGATGGGTTGCAGTTGTAGATACTCTGTTTTTTGAGAAAAGCATTGTCCATCATATTTCTGTTGTTACTTGTCCTGATTGTGGCCAATGAATTGGAGGGTTGGCTTTGGCTGCAACTTTTTTGAGATTCAGGGTTCAACCAGCATATGACCAACTAGATTTAAGACTTTGGGACATATATTTAATGGGTATATTGCCAATTATAGGTTCAAATAAAAGGGAAATAAGAACCATGTGTGGGAAAATTATAAATGGCCCAACTCTGATACAAGAGGAGAATAGGTTTTCTTTATTTAATTTTAAACAATTTATGGTAGTGTATCATTCATACATGAACATAATACATAAAAACATAAACTATAATTGTTCAGTAAAAATCATGAACTTACAAAACAAACATGCATAACATCATACAGGGCTCCCACACATGAAACCCCCACAAACACCCTGCATTATTGTGAAACATTTGTTAACAAATCATGAAAGAGCATCATCGAAATATTACTACTAACTGTAGCCTGTATCTTCCTCCTCTATGCAGCTTTTTAAGGATTTATTTATTTATTTACTTTTCTTCATTTTTATCCCCCACCCCCAACTTTTGCTGTTTCTGTGTCCATTCACTGGGCGACTCTATGTTTGTTTCCTGCCTTCTGTTCTCATCCTTCTCCTGTATTCACTGGGATTCAATCCTCAGAACCTCCAATGTAGGAGAGAGGCGTCCTACTGCCTGCGCCAATTAACTTCCTCATTTTTTGGCACGTCTCGTATCCCTTCTGTCACGCTCCCATTACATCATCATCTTGCTGTGTGGCTCACGGGTCCTGGCGGCTCACCTGCTTGTGGGGCCTGGCCGTGCACCTGCACATGGTCCCAGGTGGTGAACCCACTCCCAGAACCTGGCAGTGCACTACACATGGGGCCTAATGGATCAACTGCTCACGGGGCCTTGCGGTACAGCACACATGGGTCCTGGTGGCAAACCCACTCGTGGGACCTGGCAGTGCACCATGCATGGGGCCTGACGGCTCACCCGCTCACGGGGTCTGGTGGTGCACCCATGGACAGAGCCTGGTGGCCCACACGCCTTCTATATTTTTCTTTTTTTAATTTTTACTGGGGGTTCCTGGGGATCGAACCCAGGTAACTCCATATGGGAGACAGATGTCCAACCCCTGAGCCACATCCGTCTCCCTGTTATTTCTCTTAAGGTTGACCAAAGATACTTAAAGGTACAGTCTTTTCCCATACAGGACAGTCATATAATAAATCAGGCTAAGTTTATCACCAGCATTCCAAAAACCAGAACTAGAGAGAAAAACTAGTTCTGGGGACACATGCATAGTTTCTAATATAGTGACTGTTTAGCCTACCCTGATTATCACAAAATCAGGACAGCGAGAATATTCACCATAGGTTTTCATATTTTCCAAGACAAGGCCTACTGACATGTTGACAAATTGCTATTGTTGTCTGCCCTGCCTATAGTGTCAGTTGCCTCTAGAGACACAGGATCACCCCTGCCTGAGACGCTGTTTACTGCAGCAGTCAGTGAGGACCTCCTAAGATATGCATAACTGTAACCTCTGAAATGATATCCCCACTCAATTTGAAATCTCTTAGTTACAAAATCTCATTTGTATTTAATATTTCTCCCTTATTTGTCCAGGTTTACTTGTAAATGCATTGCAAGTTGGCACTTGGTAGTAATCTCTAAGTGCTAGGAAAGCTCAACCTTAGGAGTCATGTCCTACTTCAGGGGGAAGGTAGCAATTTTATATGCTGAGTTTGGCTTAGAGAGAGTCCATATATAAGCACCAGGGATGATTTCAGGAGGTAACTCTTAGGGAATACATAATATAAGGCTAAGTTTCAATTTCACAAGAAAAAGTTTCATAAGTACAAGCATCGATATCTAGGTCCTGGTATATTGGTCTGTCCTCCTTTGCTAGGAACTGCCAATGAACTCTAAGGATTCCTCCCACTGTATCATAGAATGTAGCAGGACTCCCCAGCATGAGGATTCAATATTCTTTTGGTTATTTTGAGAATCTCTTCCCACCAAAACAGCACCCTATGTCCACTTTAACACATTAATATTCTATGAGGCAGGCCTCAGGTGCACATCTCCCCATGCATCCCTCCCCACCAAAACCCTGCACCAGCTCTCCCTTGTAGCAGAAGCACTCTTCTGCAATCCAAAACCTCCCCAAAAGCAAAGCCAAAAATAAAAAAGTAAGAAAAAATACAAAATATGAATAATAAAATATAAAATAATACATATATAAAACAAATGGAAAAAAATTTTGCATTTGGTCTTTCATTCCTGTAAGATCTGTTATCTTTTATGTACAGCTAAAAATTCTTTTCTATGTTCCCCCAAAGTCTTATTTTTTAGTTTCAAAGAAGCATTAGGTAACATAAATGTCACATAGAAAATATAGTGGATTCTCATATACACTACCACCTCCCCTTCTCACATTTTCCCCTATTAACATCTTACATACGTAGGTAACTTTTGCTACAATTGATGAACAAATATTGAAACATTGCCACTAACCATGGTCAATGGTTTACATTTTGTGCTATACAATTTTATAAGTTCTAATGAAATACATAATGATCTGTATCCATCATTGCAAGATAATGCAAAACAATTCCAATTCCTTAAAAATGATCTCATGCTCCATTTATTCTTTCTACGTCTCTTCTTGGAAACCATTGTAACCACTAGGTTGCAATTTTTTAAGGAATTGGTTTCATAGTTACATGCATTAATATTGAGGGCTTGACATATTGGTCCATCGTCTTTGATGAGGCACTGTTATGTTCTCAAGGGACTGTTGCCACTGTATTTGAGAACTTAGCAGGGCTCCCCAGAATGGGAGTTTAATATTTTCTTGTTCATTTTTTGGGTCACCATCCAATGAGAGAAAAACCTATAACAAGATGAACATTTTCATATTCCATAGAAGCATGCCCAATGTGTGCCCTTGCCCACATATCCTTCCAACCCCAATGCTCTGCACCAATAGCCCTCCCCTGTGGCATTTTCTAAAGGAACATCCCCAACATTGTGGTTTTAACACAGAGCTGCAAAGTCTCCAGAGTTCACCTGCTCCTTCCTCAAGCCCTACCTCCAGTTCCATGGATAATTCAACCCAACACTCCCCCCCCATCCTACTCACCCTCACATTCCAGCACTATTGACCCCACTCACATCCTTGCACCACTATCAACCCCATCCACTTCCAAACAACTCCTTTCCACTTTATTATTGTTTTTTTTTTTCCCATTGAGCATTGACTCACCCCACTCTACTCCCTTTCTGTCTCCTGATAACCTACCTTCCATACTGTAACTCCGTGAGTCTAGTCAATTTGCTTAGTTCATATCAGTGAGGTCATGTAATCTTTGTCTTTTAGTGACTGGCATACGTCACTCAGCATTAGGTCTTCAAGTTTTATCCATGTTATTGCATTTATCAATACATCATTCCTTCCTACAACTGAGTAATATTCCATTATATGGATATAACAACAAGCACCATCTGCTGGCTAGTCTGGAAACTGCATGAAGAAAAATAACTTTTAGTGTCTCTACCCAAGATCCTGGGGGAAAATCTGTTTCCTACTAATGAGTTCCTGGCCCATTTGATAACTTAAGCTGGGCAATTTTAAAGAATTAGAATAAGTTGAACCAAATATGAAAAAAAAGCTGTGGGGGGAAAAAGGAATAGGCAAGAAAGAAAAATTGGCCTTCAGAGTAAATTTGGCACCATATTCAGATGCCTAGACATCAGCAAAAAAAAAAATTACAATCCATACTAGGAAACAGGAAAAGATAGCCTAGCCAAAAAATCAGACTTAATTTCGTGAAGAGATACGGGATTTAAGAAAACGAATCAATGACAAACAAAAAACTCTCCTAATTAAATATGATGAAAGAGATAAAGATTATTAAGAAGACACTGAGTGAGCATAAAGAACAATTTGAAAACCTGAAAGATAAAATACAGTGTTTATGGGAAAGGAAGACATGATGGATAAGATTAAAAAATACATAAAGGAACACAAGAGCAGATCTGAATTGCTTGAAGACAGAATTAGTAATTTTGAAGACAGAACATGTGACTAGAAAAGATAAGACAGGAGAACAGGAGTAGAGAATAAAAAAAATGGGACAGAGTCTCAGGAAATTGAGTGACACCATGAAGTGCACAAACATAAGCATTATCATTGTCCCAGAAGGAAAAGATATTGGAAAAAATTAGAAAGATTAAGGAAATAATGACTGAAAAATTTCCAACCCTTTTGAAAAACATAAATATCAATATCCAAGAAGGACAATGCACCTCAAATAGAATAATTTAGAGTAAACCTACACTGAGATGCCTACGAATCTGAATGACAAATATCAGAGATAAAGAGAAGATTCTGAAATCAGCAAGAGGAAAGCAATGCATCACATATAAGGGAAACCCAATAAGATTAAGTGACAACCTCTTATCAGAGACCATGATTCTGGGTAAAAAGTGGGATGATGTACTTGAGATGCTGAAAGAGAAAATCTGTCAGTCAAGAATTCTGTATTTAGCAAAATTGTCCTTCAAAAATGAGGGTGAGTTCAAAATCTTCAGAGACGAACAAAAACTGAGAGAATATGTTACCAAAATTCCAGACTTACAAGACATTCTAAAGGGAGTGCTGCTGACTGAAAGGAAAAAACAGTGGAGAAAGTTTGGAGACAAGTATAGAAATGAAGATTATTAAGAAGGTTAAATTAAAGGATATAAAGACAGACAGTAGTAAGACATGACAAGAGATAGCCAAAGGACAAAATGGATGAAGGAAGTGATGCCTTTACAGTAATAACATTGAATGTTAAAGGCTGGAACTTCCCAATCAAGACATAGACTGATAGAATGGATAAAACAATACAAGCCATCTATATGATGTCTACAAAAGACTCGCATCAGATGTAAGGACATAACTAGGTTAGAAGCATAAGGTTGGAAAAAGATATTCCATGCCAATAATATTCAAAAAAGAGCTGGAGTAGCAATGGTACTAATAGCAGACAAAACAGATTTTAAAAGCAAAACTGTTTTAAGAGATGAAGAAGGTCATTACATTTTTTTAAAAAGTGCAATTTGCCAGGAAGAAATAACCGTATTAAATGTTTATACACTTAACCTCAGTACCCCAAGATACATGAGGAAAACACTTGCAAAAGTGAAGGGAGAAATAAACATCTACAATAATAGTTGGATACTTCAATACACTACTTTCAGTTTTAGATAGAACATCTAGACAGAGGATAAATTAAGAAGCAGAGACTTTGAATAATATGAAAAATGAACTAGATCATCTATAGAGCACTGCACCCCAAAACAGCAGAATATACATTCTTTTGAAGTGCTCATGGATCCTTCTACAGGACAGAGCATATATTTGTCACAAGACAAGACAAAAAATTTTAAGGGATTGAAATTATACAAAACACTTGCTCTGATCATAACAGAATGATGCTGGAAATCAATAATGGATGGAAAAGGGGAAAAATCATGAATATACGGAGATTAAACAATACACTCAAATATTCAGTAGGTCACAGAAGAAATTGTAAGAGAATTCAGCAACTATCTTGAGAAACATGAAAATGAGAACACAACATATAAAAACCCATGGTACACCCCAAAATCAGTGCCAGAGGATATTTATAGCCCTTGATGCCAACACTGAAAAAGGAGAAAACCTGAAATTGAAGATCTAACTGCACACTTGGAGGTACTAGAAAAAGAACAGGAAACTAATCTCAAACGCAGCCAAAGCCAAGAAATAGTAAACATTAGAGTAGAAATAAAAGAAATTGAGTACAAAAGTCAATAGAGAGAATTAACAAAACCAAAAGTTGGTTCTTTGAGAAGATCAACAAAATTGACACAGCCTTAGCTAGACTGACAAAGCAAAAAAGAGAGAGGACACAAATAAATAAAATCAGAAATGAGAGGGGAGACAGTACCACTGACCCCACAGAAATAAGGGAGATAATAAGAGGATACTATGAACAACTGTACAAATAACTAGATAATGTAAAGGAGATGGACAAATTCCTAGAAACACACAACCTACGCTGATTCTTGAAAAAATGGAAAAACTCAGCAAAACAATGGCAAGTGAAGAGATTGAAATAGTCATATGAAACCTCCCAAAGATGAAAATTCTGGGACCAGATGGTTTAACAGGTGAATTTTACCAATCATTCAAAGATGATCTAATACCAATCTTGCTCAAGCACTTCCAAAAAATTCATTCTATGAAGCCAACATCACCCTAAGAGCAAAACTAGACAAAGATACTGCAAAAAGAGAAAAAATATAAATAAATAACTCCTATGAATATAGACACAAAAATCCTCAACAAAATAATTGCAAACAGAATCCAAATGCACATTAAAAGAATTATACACCATGATTCTAGTGGGTTTTATCCCAGGTATGCAAGGGTGGATCAATACAAGAAAATCAATTAGTGTAATAAACCACATTGATAAATTGCAAAAGAAAAATCACATGATCCTCTCAATGGATATAGAAAGGGCATTTGACAAAATACAGCACTGTTTCTTGATAAAAACAATACTAAGGATAGGAATAGGAGGAAGCTTTCTCAATATGGTAAAGTTTGTATAAGGAAAATATGCAGTTAGTATTGTACTCAACTATGAAAGAATGAAAGCTTTCCCACTGGGATAGGAAGAAAAGAGGAATGCCCTAAGTCACAACTGTTATTAATTATAGTGCTAGAAGTTCTAACTAGAAAAATTAAGCTAGATAAAGAAAAAAAAGGCACTCATATAGAAAAGGAATTAGTAAAATGTTCACTATTCACTGATAATATGATTTTCTATCCCATATCTAGAAAATCCTAAAAAAATCACATCAAAACTACTAGAACTAATAGACAGGGTAAGGAAAGAGGTGGGATACAAGATTAATACGTAAAAATCAAGAGTGTTTCTATATACTACTGATGTGAAAACTGAAGTGGAAATTAGAAAAAAAAAATCAATTTATAATAGTGAATAAAATAATCACAAATTTAAGAGTAAACTTAGCCAAAGACATCAAGGACCTGTGTTCAGAAAACTACAGAACATTGCTAAAAAAATGAAGAAGACAAATAAATGGAAGGACATTCCATGCTCAAAGATTGGAGAACTAAATATCATTCAAATGTCAATTCTTCCCAAACTGATTTACAGATTCAACACAATCCCCATAAAAATCCCAACAGCCTTTTTTGAGAAATGGAAATGGCAGTTATCAAATTTATTTTGAAGGGTAAGGGGCCCT
Source organism: Cabassous unicinctus (assembly GCA_029593785.1). Taxonomy (NCBI): domain Eukaryota; kingdom Metazoa; phylum Chordata; class Mammalia; order Cingulata; family Chlamyphoridae; genus Cabassous; species Cabassous unicinctus. The sequence continues at coordinate 17,625 of JAQZBX010022797.1, read as the reverse complement.
GAATAATCAAAAATGTCTTAAAAAAAATAATGTGTTTGAAGGACTCTTACTTCCTGACTTTAAAGCAATTACTTAGCTACAGTGCTAAAAATAGCATGGTACTGGATAAAGACGTACAGATTGAAAAATGAAACCAATCAAGAACTCAGAAATAGACCCTCACATTTACAGTCAATCGATTTTTGACCAAGATGCCAAGCTCTTCCAGCTGGACCAGAATTGTCTCTTCAATAGATGGTGCTGGGAGAAGAGGATAGCCATATCCAAAAGAAAGAGAAAGGACCCTTATCAAAAATTAACTCAAATGGGTCAAGGACCTAAATATAAAAGCTACTGTCATGGAACTCTTTAAAGAAAGTAGAGGAAAACATCTTCAAAGTCTTGTGGTAGGCAGTAATTTCTTAAACCTTACACCCAAAGCACAAACACACATACAAAAAAAAAAACAGAAAAAAATGGGACCTCCTCAAAGTTAAACACTTTTGCACCTCAATAGACTTTGTCAAAAGGGTAAAAAGTCAGCCAACTCAATAGGATAAAATATTTGGCAATCACAATTCTGATGAGACTTCAACATTCATGATATATAAAGAGATAATACAACTCAAGAGTAAAAAGACAAACTATCTGAATAAAACACAGGCAAAAGACATGAAAAGACAATTGTCCAAAGAAGAAATACAAATGGTGAAGAAACACATGAAAAAATGTTCAACATCCCTAGCGATTAGGGAAAGGCAAATCAAAACTACAATGAGATGTCATTTCACACCTATTAGGCTGGCCACTAGTAAAAAGTCAAAAAACTATAAATCTTGGAAATGATGTGGAGAGATAGGAATGCTTATTCACTGTTGGTGTTAAGGTAGAATGGTACAGTCACTGTGGAGGACTGTTTGGCAGTTCTTAAGGAAGTTGAATATCAACCTGCCATGGCACCCAGCAATACCATTCCTAGGTATGTACCCAAAAGAAATGAGAGCAGTGACATGAATAGACATTTCAATACCGATGTTCATACAGGTGTTATTCATGATTGCCAAAAATTGGAATCAAGGGCAGTGTCCATCAACTGATGAGTGAATAAACAAGTTGTGGAGTATACATACGATGGAATATTATACAGCTTAAGAAGAAATGAAATTGTGAAGCATATGACAACATAGTTAAACCTGGAGGACATTATGATGAGTGAAGCAAGACAGGCACAAAAGGACAAATAATGTATGATTGTGCTATTATGAACTAATTATATTGGGTAAACTTGTGGAGTTAATAATTAGCATTTGGTTATCAGAAAATTGATGAGGGTGGAGAGTAGAAATGTAAAGGTTCATCTATGCAGAACTGGTAAAAAGTTTGTTTATAAACCTTTGAAATAAATAGAAATGTTGAAACATATCATAGTGTTTGTAACTACCAGAGCTATTATATGGGTATGACAGTGGTTGAAAGCATAAATCTAAGGTCATTTATGTTATTAGAAGAAAAGCTAAAACGTGTTCCATGGGATTGAATAACATAGTGAAACCTCATGTAAAATATGAATGTAGGTGATATTGCCTATATAAGACTATTTTTACAAAATATAAATACAAATATACTAGAAAGAAAGAAACAGAATAGCAGCTATGTACAGCAAGGGAAGCATAGAGAGATTGAGAAGTGATGAGTTTTTGTTTGTTTATTATTATTATTATTGGAATAATGAATATGCTCTAAAATGATTGACTTAGTGAATGCATAACTGTGTGATTATACAGAATACGATTTACTGTACACTTTGGATGGATGTTTGCCTCATAAATATGTATCAGTAATATTGTTATGTTTAGAAAAACAAAATGAGAGGCTATTTACATGTCTAGAATAACTACTATTAAAAATAATAGTAATAAGTATTGAAGAAGATATGGAGAAATAGGAATACTTGTTTATTGTTGGTGAGAATGTGATATGGTATCGCCTCTGTGGAATACTTTGGTGATTCCTCAGAAAGTTAAGTATAGAATTATTATCTGACCTTGCAATCCTACTTCTGAGACATACCCAAAGGAATTGAAAGCAAGGATGTGAACAGCTATTTTCACATAATATTTAAAGTAGCATATTTCCCAATAGCTAAAAGATTAAAAACGTCTCATGTCCATCAACAGATGAATGGATAAACAAAATGCATATAAACATACAATGGAGTATTATTTAGCAGTGAGAAGGAATGACGTTCTGAAACTTGCTACAAAATGGATGCTTCTTAAAAATATCATGTTGATTGAAATACTCCAGATGCAAAGTAACACATATTGTGTCATCTCACTGTAATTAGAAAAAGCAAATTCATTAAGTCAGAAATTAGTGTACAAGTTAAAAGAGACTGTGTGGAGTAAGGAAGGGGGAGTTAATGCCTAATTGGTAAGAACTTCTGTTTGGGGTGATAAAACATTTGTGGTACTGGGTGGTGATGATGGTAGAACATCATTGTGTATGTAATTAACAACACTGCATAATATATTTGAATGTGGTTTAAAGGGGATACATTAGTACAATAAAATTTTAAAAAGCATAGGATGTACAAATTGTGAAAACTAATGTAAACTTTGGACTTTAGTTCATAGAACAATTATATTATCATTTCATCAATTGTAACAAATTTGCCACACTAGGGCAAAGCATTAATATGGAGTGAAGGAGCCTATGAGAAGTCTGTATTTTCTACATTAACTAAAACTCTTCTAACAAAATAATTATTAAACACTGTAAAATGTTGAAGAAACATACTATATAATTAAAAATGATTCATAGCATAAAAAAAAAGAGAGTAAGGCAGTTTTATGTGGAAACAAGGCACTATTGAGTAGGAAGATCTGGGAAAAGTAGGTTATATTCAAATTAAAATAAAATAATTGAGGGAAAAATTAATTGTATAGCTTATACAGATGATTGACATATTTGAGGAGATATTGAGTTCATAGTAAAATATTTTCCAAAAAAATGTTCAAAACAGTGTAAAAAGACAAAATAATAGAAATATGAAAGGGTTCATATTTTGTTTTTGCTGCAAATACCTTACAATGTTGTCAACTGTAGTCCATAAATTACATTAGTTATATGTTTTGCACATATCACCACAATATTAACACCCTGTAGTAGAATATTCCTGTTTATATATTATCTCCCACAATCCTCATCTACTGTCAAAATCATTGTTATACATTCCTAATAATATCCCTCTGGTGTCCTCCAAATAACATTAATCTTCCTAGACATATCATTTCAGTAACAATCACATCAACAATCAACAGAGTTTGTTATATTCATTATAATGTGTTACCATCAAGTCTAACCATTACTACATATTTACATTTGACTTTATTAAACATTCTATGCACATCTGGGAGATGAATTTTCAACAGAAATTTTGTGGAAAAAAAAACATTTAATAATGTGCTCAAATGGTGAGACAATAATTATTAAGTTAAACTTGAGGCAAATTCATTTTTTAAGAATTGAGGTTTAAAGACATTTTAGTAGAAAACAATAGCTAAACAAATCAGTTCTTCAAAAACAGCATTAAATGAGGAAATATATAAGCCACAAATTGAGAGACATTAATTGCAGACAGAAATGTTAGCATGTGCTTTAAGTAAAAATTGTCCTCTGAAACCAAAAGGAATTGACAAATAACCCACTAAAATTGGACTGAAACAATTAAAATTGAGTTTCAACACCATTACTAGGGTGGAAAATGCAAATAAAATCAGTTTGAAGAAAGTCATTTCAGAGAACTCAGATCTACACCTGCCTTACATGGATATCAGGCAGATGAGATGAAAAGTGTGAAAATATGTACTATATTTTAGTGGGAGAAATAACAAATTGGGAAGAATTACCAAACCAGGAAAGAGGGAACAATACAGATCCAGTGAAGTAAGTTTGGAACTTGTGCCCCATTTTTCCTTTGGGAATTGCTCATTCAGAAACAATGACTGATAAAGGGAGAAAGTAATCAGTGTTTTTGGCTGCTTCATGGATCCAGAGAGACAGGGATTATAGCCTACGGCCCATCACAGGAGCCTTGGTGAACACCTCGAGCTCTGAGTGGAGAACCTGTTGTATGTTGACTGACAGGTTCAACTTCAAAACTTCTCAACACATCATTCTAGACTGAAATGATCTTAAGAGACTCAAATATGGAAGAACAAAAACTTAAATAACTATAGAGGAAATAAGATAATCTTAGGCCACATACATTAAATAAATATAAATAAAATGAAAATGTATGTATGTGCATGTGTGTGTGTAAACACACCTCATAGATGTGGTGTGTTTACACACATAGATGTGTGTAATAGATGAATATTCTAAGGAACCAGTAAGTGGAATAAGCCTTGAAGGATATACTCCAAAAGATCTTGATTTTTTTTTCAGAAAATGAGTAAAAAATTAAATTTTAAAATCTTGAATAAAAAATTCATCTCATTACTCCAAGTTTACTTAAATTATCCTTCAATTAATTACCTTTCTCAAAACACTAAACAAATTTTTCAACATGAGTCATTATTTTCTACTTTATGATTAATAGCCCTTGCTAAGTTAGTTGGACCACTCCATTACCGTTACAACAAAAATTTAAAATTTCTTTTACTCCCTGTGATCCAGTAATCCTCTCCCTGCAGGGGACTGGGTGAGGGTGGGGAGATATTTTAGTTATGTGCTAATGTGTATCCCAGAAGTTTACATGGGTAAATGTAATCAGAAATTATTTACTTAACATCCATTTATTATAGGTCTACGTAGACTCTACAGGAGACATGATATTTGCACTCATTAGGATGATGTGAATTACAATGGGGGAGAAAAATGAGTTAAGAGTGTAATTTTTTTAGGATAGAGCTATATACAGAATTGTGTGAGCATAATAATGAAATTTTAGCTCTTTTGGTTAGTCATCAATGTAGTTCAAAAATATATAATTCTTGTGACATTTGTGATATATGAAAGGAGCATGAATGGATATAAGAACATGCAAAAACTCTGGGGTATTAAGAGTAGAACAAGTGTCACTTACTAGTAGCACTAGCCTGAAAATTAAGAGCATAGATTTTTGGGCTACCTAGCCATGATTTAAATCAAAACTTACATTTGAACCAATTAAAAAGTCAGGGACCCCATTCATGGTGCTGCATAGACATGCATATTGCCAACACTCAGGATTAAGTGTGGAAGCAGATTCATCCCCAGATAGAACTTCCAGGGGAGATCCCAGTTCAACCAATACTTTGAGAAGTGAACCAAAGAAGAGGGAAATTCAGTTATCTGAGTTAGTGGTTTCCTGCTATCTGAAATTCATGGTCTATCCTCCATAAACAATAAGGAATAGTAAGAAGAACAAATAAAACCTTACAAAGCATGCCCTCACCCTAAATGTATGCTAGAGAACATCCAGATATCGAATATCCACTAAGCTCTTTCCCAGTTGTACAACATAGAAGGCAGTTAGAGGAAAACTGAATGGAAGAGAGAAGAAAGTCAGAGCCATTGAATTATGATGGATCTAAAATCACCAGAAAGACAAAGGACACCCTAAGTTTATAAAGTGAACTTTTTGTTCAGATCCTTGACAAAAGGTAAAGGACATAAAATACCCATGGAAGTAGAAGATCAATTTTGGAAAGTTAACCATCTCATGGAAGAGATAAGCACTAAAGCAATGGAATACATACATCCACTTTGGAAACCACACCATGAAGGACAAGTAATAAGAGGTAGGGGGATATTTAGGATCCTTGAAAGGAAAAGAAAATACAAAACTTTAAAAGAATCAACACTTCCATTATCCCCTCCACTCCCTCGCCTCCCCCAAATCAGCCATCATTAAAGAAACAATACTTGGGGACAGTGGAACTTCTGAACTAGGATCTCATACACCATCCTAAAATGCCAACTCTGGCAAGAGGAATGGAACAAAGAAAAACAAAAGCAATATTAGAGAAGGAAATAACCAATATAAAAGCAGATATTAATGGTTTAGAGCAAAGGAACACAGTAAAGATAATAAAAAATCAAAACTATATTTTATGAAAAATAAAAAATAGAAAATCAACATATAATTTTATCAAGAAAGGGAGAAAGCACAAATGCACCAAATGAGAATGACAGATAAGAGCAGCTATTAAATTACATATTAATAAGAAATATAACAAAAGTTATAAAAGTGATTTTTATAATGCTATGTAAATAAAATTGAAAATATGTCATGTGGCTCATATCTTTTTCTATTAAACAGAGATATGATGCTATACAGAACTATTTCTGAAGAAGAAATAATGGCAGTTTGAAGGAAATACTATTCCACAAGCTGTAGGATCAAGTGGTTTCATGGAAGTATTTTGTTAAACCTCTATAATAAGATATAATGATCTATAAGTTGGTTCAGATTATTAAAATTGACAAAAAGACCACCAAATTATTTTTATATCTCATTGAATTCTGAATTAAAGCCATATTTGATCAATATAACTTATGGATATTTGAGCAAAAGTTCCAAATTAAATTCCAAAAGAATCCAAGACTCCATTAAGAAAATACACATCTGACAGATATTTAAGTTCAGGTCACTATTAGTATACTCAGTAATATTATACATCATATTAATATCATTAGGAAAACATAACATGATTATTCCCAGAGATGAACAAAAGCCTTTTCACAGAATTTGAAACATTTCAGATAAAATCATGAATAAAGTGGGAATTAATGCACATTTTAATCACATGGAAAGGTTCAAGTTGGTTTGAAAGCTCAGTTCTTACATAATATAGAAATGAGAGAGGTCAAAAATAACGATGGTATGCTTCCAACTTCCACTACTATATGGTATTATAAAACCCTGAAGTGTTAGCCAAAGAAACTAGACAGGGATTTTTTTTTTTTTTTGAAATATAATTACTGGAAAATAAATAAGACATTCACTGTTTACAGAAGATGTTTTTACATACCTGCAAAACCTTAGAAAATCTATTTTGAAATTAAATCAAACAATGAAATTATACAGTAAAATAATAGGGTATATGTTACTTTATTGATAATAATAGAAATAATATAAGCAAACCATAATCAAAGAAGATTTTTCTCAACTTCAGCAATACAGTTATTTGGCTCTGGATGATTTCTTGTTGTGGGGGCTATCTAGTGTATTATTGAATATTTAGAAGGTTCTCTGACCTCTATCCTATAGATGCCAGTACCACCTCCTAGGTGGTAAACAAAATAATTCAACACTGTCAGCTATCCCCAGGGGATCATAATCCCTCCTGGTTGAGAACCAATGGGTTAGGGAGAATTTTCCTGAATTAAATTATATATTTAATACAATCTCCCCAAAGGAAATATTGTTGAAAGATGCCATAATTATATACATAATACAATTCAAAGGGATTTAGTACTAAATTATTGGGATGAATAAGTGGATCTTGGGAGTTTCTGTGGATTAAAGTCAATATAGAATTCACATGCTGTATTTATAAGTATTATCTTGCAAAAAATGAATGATATTTATCATATATAATTTTCAGTAGCATAAAATGGAATTGTTGATGAATTATTCTAATAAATCATTTGGAAGCCATCTATACTCAAAACATTCAATATTATTAGAAAGAACTAAAGAAGACATGTCAAAGAGGAGATATACCATATTCACTGATTAGAAATCTTCATAATACAAAGATGTGAAGTCTCTTTGAAACTGATCTATAAAATTATTGAAATACACATCAAAATCTTTTAGTTCTTTGTTGTGCCTTTGAAGTAATTATTGATAATCTAATTATTTTATTGAAATGAAAATTTAAAGAAAACCCACACATACACAAACAAAACAAAACAATTGAAAAAAAATAGCCAATTTTAACCAAAACCAAGAAAATAAATAAAAAACAAAAAAGCAGAACTCAGAACTAGTACATAATATGACATATAGCATGGTTGTAATATTTTAAATAATGCTGAATGGGTTTTAATTTATAAACTTTTAGCAAAGGAAATTAATATTAAGTCCAAAAAGAGATACAACTCTATGGTCTACCCATTTATAAGAAATGTGACACTGCTGTACGGAGGGGAAAGATAATCTTTCCAAACGTAGCTACTTTACCATTTGGATATGTATAAGGAAAGTTTTGCTAATCTTAACATCACACTATGCAAACAATAATTTTCAGATAGATTACATGCACAAATGCAAAAGTTAAAGCAATGATGGATTTAGAAAAAAATTCAAAACAAGTCTTTGTGATCTTGGAGGAGTTCAAAATTACTTAAATTACAAAAATAGTCAGCACTAGATAATTTTTAGAAAAATTTTTATACTTGAATGTATTTAAGAAATTCTTCTTACCAAAAGGCACCAAACAGGGATTAATAGGAAACCCACAGAGTGAGAGAATATATTTGCAAAAATATGTATCCATATTAGTCATTCAAAGGGGTGTTGATGCAAAATACCGGAAATCTGTTGGCTTTTATAAAGGGTTTTTATTTGGGGTAGAAGTTTACAGTTACCAGGCCATAAAGCATAAGTTACTTCCCTCACCAACATCTGTTGCCATGTGTTGGTGGAAGATGGCTGCTGACATTGCAAGGGTCCAGTCTTCCGCTTCTACTTAAGGTTCGGTGGTCCCAGCTTCTTCCAATATCATTTGTAGGCTGGGATAATTCTCGCCTCTCTTTGGGGGCTCATTTCTCTCCACACTCATCTGCTCTGTTCTCTTCACAAGGTCAGCTGTAGACTGTCAGGCAAATGGCTCATCTCTCTTCCCAGGGCTTCTGCACACCTGCACAAAAAGTGGCCAGGGACTCGATGCCCTTACTGATGTGGCCCAATTAAAGACTTAATCATAATTTAATCAAGTAAAAGTGAAATCTCTGAATCCAATCCAATATAATATGCCCAGAGGAAAAGAACAGTTCACAAGCATAATCCAATATCTATTTTTGGAATTCATAAACAATATCATACTGCTAAATATCTGACAAATATCTAAGATCAATACTCAGAATACATAAAGAATGCCTATAGTTAATATGATATATGCAGAAAACCCATTTGAAATTTGAGCAAAAGCCCAAGTGATATTTCACTTGAGAATATGAATATGACCAATAAGGAAGCAAATGCTTTACAACTTCCTGAATCATCGGTGAACTGCAAATTAAAACACATGTCACACTACTACACATTCAGCAGAATTTTAAAAAATGAAACAAAATTAAATCTAATACCAAGTGCTTATAAGTATGTGGACCATCAAGAATCTTCTCAAGTACATCCATTTTAATTGTGACCCTCACATGATTTGCTAATAATGAATTAGCTGAGAATTTAAATTCTAAACCTAACTTTTGTTTCTATGAGATCTCCATTGTTGTTAGAACTGACCATCCCACTTTACAATTACTCCTATTTCACATTCTCCCAATATTTTTTGTATCATCCAAGACTCAGATTGTTATTGTTCAATCTTTAATACATACTTCTTTCCAAGTAACCACAAGTGAGAAATTAAAGTTTGAAAACTGAGTCCTGAGCTGTCAATATCCATACTCTAATGATCACCTCACTCTCCACAGAGCCATCAAGGTCAGATAACAAATTCCAACTTCCCTTATATGAGGATATCTTTCATGCGACTACTACTAATGCCAAAAGTTATACTGATTTTCATATGATTTGGGCAGGTTACAGTAAAGGCAAATATCACTTTGGCTAAAAAAAGACAAGTTTGTTTTTATCTCATTTTAGCATTCGTGCTGGTGTGACAGAATTTCTTTTTAAATTCATTGGGATTATTATCCTGGTATGGCTATTATGATTTGAGGAAACTGGTTGGTTTCTTTCTGATTTAGAAGCTATCTCTAGGATGGTTTGTTCATTCTTGAGACACAACATAGCTTATCACCACATTTGCATAAGAGAAGTTTGAGAAGAGAAAGAAAGCATAAAACCTATTATTAAAGGCAATGCTGGGAAATTTTACACATAATTTTTATTTATGAGCATTGGCCAGAACTTGAACACAACTGGTGTCAGGGGAAAATAAGAATTGAGAATTGGGATCTTTATCTGGGTAGTCATATATAAATAGGAAACTGTAGTATTATTATAAAGAATTATAAATTGTTTACTGAGTATTCATTACAGTGTCTCATCTACCATGCAATAGGTAAAGAATCTTTGCATAAATGACAATTTGCATAACATTTTGAAGTTAAATGATACAAAATGTTTAAATGTGTGTAGAGAACTGAATATGACATTTTTAGCTTGGAGTCAATTGGACTACAACAGACTATATTTTCCACCTGATAGTCTCACTTTTTATTTCTGTCTAAAATAATCTCTAATCATTCTGCTTCTAAATCCTTTTTCATGTACCTGGGATTTCAAACCAGTATGTCTGGTAAGGAAACAAATTTTATGGTAATCTATATTAAGTTCTCTCGAGACTTAATTAAAAGAATGGATCTATGTATATGTATCTGTGTGTGTCAATTTTTGTGTGTACAGTAAACACTTGTATAATATTCAGTTTGGTGACTTCTTATGAAATGATGTTCTTGGATGTCAGTTCCCCATGAGAATTCTTCATTCTTATTAGATATTTTCCTTCAGGGCATTGAAAGCATAAATCCTCCACGGGGTCAAGAGATGATTTTCATCCTTAATATGAGGAAATTTTTGTGAGAGGGATAATTTCATAGAATTGCTATATACTATGCAATAAATTAGCAAATAAAATTTAGGCTAATATTTAAATGACTCACATGTTTTGGAATGGAGTGAAGTACATGGAGAGAGGAATGGATCCCTTCTACAATAAGCTTTACTCTTTCTGCTTTTAAGTCCTTATCTATGTTCCTGAGATTTCAAACCAGAAAGTGAGGCAAGGAAACAAATTTTTAATTAAGTCTCTCCTAAATTCTGTAGAGACTTAATTAAAAGAAATGGTGTGTGGGGGGGTGTGTATTTTACATGTCTATAGAAAACATTTGTATAACATAAAATTTGGTGACTTCTTAGGAACTGAGGTTCTTGGATCCCAGTTCTCCCTGAGAATTCCTCATAGTTGTTAGATATCTTTCTTAAGGGTATGGAAAACATAAATTGGAATACAGTAAAGCACGTGGAGGGAGGAATAGAACATCTTTGTGCTCTGTTCACAAGATGATCAAATAGTTAAACTATTGAAGTACAGAAGGATTGCATGAGTAAATCTGCATAATGCATAAAGCATAATACAGATTTTTAAAGAAAGCTATTTGGAATTTTATGTTTATTTGCCAGATAGCTTTAAGACTCAAAATATAGAAAATAATAGTCTTTTTAAAATTACAGATAATTTTTCCCAATAAACAAATTTTAACAACATATTACTTGTCTGTTTTCATTAAACACTTTGGTTTTTTACCACCATTAGAGTTTACTTTGGATATAACGGAGAGGAAAGCAGAGATGGGATGTAAAACTGATTTATAAATTAAAAGCCTTTCAATTTTTTATATTTTTCAAATATTAAAGCTATCTAACAAAACTAATTATAATTTCATCCATTACCTGTGTTCTAACAATCTAATTCTGATTTTTATTGTTTTCTTTTACAATGCTTTTATGGTGCTAGATGGTATGTGTGATTGTTGAAGTTGGAAAAGACAATAGTTTGATATGATGATATTCTGGTCAAGATACTGTATAATTAAGCATTTTTACCTTTATTTTATTTGTGATATTTGTGTAACTGGGAAATTCTTATTCTAAATATCTTTACAATTATACAAATGTGCTGAACTAAATAATCTGAAAGGGATGGCTTTCCTTCCACTGTCCATATTCCATTTTCAGTAGAGATGACATGATATGAGAGTACTAATTATTAGTTCTAACCAAATCGTTCATATGTTGTTCACTTTGATTCTGCTTCTGCTGCTTCCTCTGCCTGGAATATCTTGCCTTTTCCCTCATCTCTCTCTAGGCACCATCTTAGAATCCAAATTCTCAGGTAGCTCCTCTTTTGAATTCTCTCAGATCCTACTGGAACTACCTCTCATTTGTCAATTAGTTTTGTTCTTTATATGTTCATTTTTGTACGTGTTCTGGCTTCCAAATTGCAATTTAATTTTAAGCATTGTAAAGAATGCTGTTGGTATCTGTGATGCAAATGCACTGTCTTACACTGTGACCATTAATAAAAATATGCATAATCACTTTATTTTGACAATGAAAAGCCCTGAAAAATAATTTTCCCCTAGAGATATGTATTTTTTTGTTTCAAAGAAGAAATGTCAAGTAATTTGCCACTAACTGCTTTCATAAAATTTGGTAACATTGAGATAACAAATTCCGAAAATAGCTTACCTCATTTTGACCCAGTGCTCTGTAACTTAACAGCTGTGTTCACCTGCATATATTTTTGCGTTTTAGTTTTATCTTACTGTCTCATATAATATATGAAAATTGAGAATAGTGCTTGTCATATATACAGTGCTCAATAGATCTAGTTGTTTAGTATTGCTATCATTTTTTTAAATGCCCAAACATCTGTCAGTTGAGTATTCTTATTGTGGTAGGGCAATATAGTACACCTAAAATTTGTCTCAATACCAGTTCTACTAATCATAAGCTGTTTATTAATTTACCAAATATTCTGTCTTATTTTTTCTTTTAGATCTTGCTGATTTAAAAATTAGTCACATTTTTGTTCTGTACTTTAGAAAATGAACAAATAGGTGTGTATTAAGTATCTAAGTATTTTCCTTGTTAAATATTTCCCATTATTATTTACTCACATAGTTTTATCATTTTTATTTTTCCTAGAACTCATACCCTAATAATCCAACTCAATCTAAAAATACCATTTTATTTCTCTTTAGGTTTCCATAGTCTTTTAACTTTCTCTTTATATTACTTTACCTCCTCATAACATTTCCTAAACTTGTTTTTGTAATAATTTTCTTCTACACACATTTCTCTTCTCTTTCACTTTACTTGACCCTGTTCCTTCTCAAAATTTTAACCAACAGAAAAAAATATTGCATATTACTCTCCATATCAAAATTACTACCTCTTTATAATGAATAAGTTTTAGAGTAGCATCTGGTGTCTGCATTGAGTGAAAAAGATTTGTGGGATCATAACTCTAAGAAGGAAAGCCAATGCAATTTTTCTCTGTTTTACGTTGGCATTTTTGAATTCTAACCTCTTCAATCATGAATGAAACTTATCAGACAAGAATCAGGAAAGTTGTTTTTTGATTAATGAGCAAAATACTAAAAGGGTTCCATCATCTAGTTATTCAGAGGTATAGGGTATGTATATCTGAAAGTCTGTTTTATATGCTAAAAATAAACTGATGCCCTTGTAATAATACATGTAATTGTGTTACTAGTTTACAACTTCTTTAGATTGAAGAGGAGATGGCTTGTAATTCCAACTCTTGCATATCTTCAAGACACAAGTTACATTTTCCAAAATCAATGGGTATTCTAACGTATTCATATAAAAAATGAAGCATTACTACTCTCAAGAATAATTCTCTTGTGAGGATATAATTATCTGTCCAGTTGCTCTGGAAATGTTTAATTTCTTTTGTTTGTATAAACATCAGAAAAACATAAATGACCATGGTATTATACTTTCTGAAATATTGTTTCCCAAACTTTAACTAATATTCATTATCACTGTTGACTTTCCATAGGAAACATCAAGCATCATTTTGTTTTATCTATTATTTTTTCAATCAGCCTTGGAAAATATTAAGAGAACAGTAATGGGAAATGAAACAAGAGTAACAGTGTTTATCCAAGCAGGTTTAACTGATGACCCACAATTGAGATTTGTATTATTTATCTTCCTGCTCTCACCTACTTGCTCAGCATCACTGGCAATCTAATCAGCATCACACTCACCCTCAAGACCCCCATGGATTTTTTCCTTTAGAATTTTTCCCTCTTAGAAACCTCTTATAATACTACATGCATCCCTAAATTACTGGTTAGTATAGCAACTGGAGACAAAACCATTTAATATAACTGTTGTGCAGCTCAAGTTTTTTTTTTTTTTGCTTTCCTCCTTGGAGCATCTGCATTTTATCTGCTGGCAGCAATGTCCTAAGACCACTATGTTGCCATCTATAAGCCCCTGCACTACACAACCATCATGAACAGCAAAATCGGCACACAGCTTGTCCTTAGTTGTTGGGTTGCAGGGTTCTTTGTCATCTTTTCACCACTCATCATGGGTCTAAACCTTAACTTCTGTGCCTCCAACATTGTTGATCATTTCTTTTGTGATACTTCTCCCCTACTGCAGATCTCCCGTTCAGATATATGGCTATTGGAGACAATGGGTTTCATCTCAGCTTTGGTGAAACCCTTGGTCACCTTGATAATGGTAATAATATCATACATCTACATTGCATTGACCATTTTAAACATCCCGTCAACTCATCACTGGAAAAAGGCATTTTCCACATGTTCTTCTCACATGATTGTCATCTCCATTTCTTATGGCACCTGCATTTTCATGTATATTAAACCCTTATTCAGAGAAAGAATATTCTTCAACAAGAGAATTTTGGTGCTCAATATCTCAGTTGCCCCACTTTTGAACCCTTTTACCTCCACCCTGAGGAACCAACAAGTGAAAAAAGCCTTCATGAACATGGTAGAAAGAATTGTCTCTTTTTTAAAAAAATGAAAATACTTTTGAGATATTGGAGGGAAATGAAATGTGGAGTCTTTCCTAACATCCAATCATGCATTCAATAGGTCCCAATACCTAATACTGCTTTTTTGATATTTCTTTGCTATTGGTCTTTGTCTCTCTTCAAGATTTTTCATGAAAATCCTGTTACAAAGAAGAGATTTTTTTTCTTTTTAATTAGAATTTTTTTATTTTAATTTCTCTTCCTTTGAATAGTTGAAATGAAGTCCAGTAATTCAATCAATTTATTTCATATTTTAAGAAATCTAGTGAATTGTGATTATAATATACTGTTTATTTTTCAGTATAGTTAATGGATTACATATTGTACATTTCATTATATTATTACATTCTTACTAAATAATACATTGTAATCTGTCACAACCTAATTAGAACTAACATACTAGTAATATGATACTATTTATTTCTATCAATTATATATTTATATTATACAGAAAATAGCAATTAGGAGATCCATGGAAATCATTTCCTTCCTTAGAATCCTTACAGAAGGGGAGGGAAAATAAATTTACATTAGGGGAGCCTGACAAATATTACCTCAGGTTAATATAATCAATCATGCTGTTAGTATCTGTTCTTGATATGATGTGATAAAAAATGACAATGTATCCATGTGTTCTTCCTCCCAAACAAATATCCCCCATCTAACCATGAGGAAAATGGCAGTCAAATCCCGCTTCAGGGTTGTTCTACAAATAGCTAATTAGTACTACTCAAAACTGTCAATCCATCAAAAACAAAGTGTGAGAATCATGTCATAGCCAAGAGCAGCCTGAGGAAACAACAGGACTAAATGTAATATAATATCCTTAATTGAATTTTCTGGGAAGAGGAAAAAGATATTAGATAAATGCTAAGGAAATCTGAATAAAGTATGGGCTTTAGTAAATAGTAATGTACGAATAGTGGTTCATTTACTGTAATGGTTAGGCTAATGTGTCAACTCGGCCAGGTAATTGTGTCCAGGTGTTTGTTCCAACAAGCACTGGGCTAATTGTAATACAACAACATTTATGGACTTCAATCACCAGTGAGTTTACTGCATTGATGGCTGATTACATCTTCATCAATCAGAGAGATTACATCAACAATGGGTGGCGCTTTCATCCAATCAGTTGAATGACTTAAAAAGGGAAGTGTTTTCAACATTCAGACAGAATTTCCCAGCTCGTCGTTGGACAGGCAACTTCTCCCAGAAACTCATCAATGACCCTTCGTCGGACTTTCATCAGAGCCACTGGTTTGCAGCCTGCCTGTGGAGCCTGGACTTGTGCATCCCCACGGTTGCGTGAGAGAGACTTTTAAAATCTCATATTATTGACAGATATGTCCTGTTGATTCTGTTTCCTGAGAGAACCCTGACTAATACAATTACCTATAACAAATGTTTCATACTCATGCAAGATTTAAAGATTAAAATGAATGTGAGAAATATAAAAACACTCTGTACTATCTTCACAAATTTTATGTAAATATAAAACTATCTTGAAGTAAACATTTAATTTTGAAAATATTAGTCCAATTTAGTCATTACGATCACTTTTCAGTTTAATATAAGTATCTGTTAAAGAACTCTAGCTTTATTTTAAGTATATTTTGTAGAAACTTGTTAATATTTGTTTTTTTTTCTTTGGGAGATGGTGACACTTAAGAATATTTGCAATTACCTCAGAAAGATCATTTGTTAACTCATGTTCATTTTAAAAAATCAAAGCATAAAATACATTCTTTAAATAATGTATCCAAAAGAGAAGTTATAACTCCCAGTTAAATTGATATATTCTCTGAAGTCAAGGGCAGCCATCTCAAGTAATTATTTTATTCCCTTCAAAAAACATTTACTGAGATACATATACATTCATGTATGTTTCCTACAAGTAAATTCCAAATATTAGAAGAAACAGGTTCTTCCTTAAGAAAATAATTTTTCATCTGTAGATCACAATTTAGCAGGGTACTCTATAATTTCTCTGTAATGACAAGAACATTTTATAAAATGAAGGATAATAGAAAAGAATTTATCACAAGGCCACATGATATTTCATAAAATGTTTGTTCCAAATTTCAGATTTGTCAAAGAAAAATGTAAAACATTCTGAACCTGGAATAGAATGCTATATTATTTTTAGTGATGTGAAAACTAAATATTACAAAGATATCAGTTTTTTTTCTAAGTTTATCTAGGGACACACTAAATCCAAACCCAAATGCTATAGGATCTATTTTTTTAAAATTGCATGTGATTCAAAATTTACCTACAAATATGTCAGCCAAGAATAGTCAAGCCATTCTAAAGAAAAACTAAACAATACCAGGTTTCATAACTTATTTCAAAACATGATAATTAAGAAAATACCATTTTGGCACAAAAATAGGGAAAGGGACAAATGAATAAAAATTATATATGTGCATATATATACACACAAATATATATATCATACATATATTTTCATGCATTCTGACAAAATGATACTACATTTGAATAAAGAAATGATGATCTTTAAGTAAAGTACTAAAAGATGCTGGGCTGTTTGTATATCCACAGAGAAAAGAAATGGATTTTGACCTCTACACCAAACAAATTTTCCCAGAGGAAATATTAACTAAATGTGAAGAGTAAAACATTAAAACTCATGAAATAAAACATAGAATGATATATATTCATGCTTTTTAGTTAAATAAATGTTTTAAATATATAATAAGGCACCAATTTAAAAGCAAAGCAATTAGTTGGGTTTTATTGACGTAAAAGACATGAGTAAGTGAAAATGAAAATCCACATGATATATAAATCTGTGCATAAAGAGATTATATAGAGAGACGTGAGATGAGTTTTGTGTGTGCGC
>JAQZBX010022796.1:9789-31392 GCA_029593785.1 Cabassous unicinctus | reverse complement strand
AATCCTGAGGAGTTTGGGATGGTGATGTCCACTCCACCTCCAAGTGAGAGGGGGCTTATATCCCATGGATACGGTAGATGGGATTATCCTGCCTGCAGCTGCAGGCTCTCTCCATTCCCTGGGATGGCTGTTGTCCATCATCATCTCCTCGCCAGGTGACTTGGGTGAGTCCATTGAGCTGTAGAGTAGGAGTTCCGGCTCCACCGAGATTCCAGGCACAGATGGGACATGGGCAGGCCAGAGGCTCCAGTCTCTGGAAGTACACTTACAAACTCCAGCATCACATATAGGTTTGAATAGAGGGGACTGATGGACCATGTGCAGGGAGGACTTATTTGAGTCCAACTCTGTCACTCTCAGGAGCACAGATTCCAAAGTAGTTGATTACTTTCTGAGGTCCCACTCTCTGTACCTGCATTGTGTGACAGCAAGAGTTCTTCCAAGGCCCTGGGCAGTGGTCACTGTCCCAGCACTTTATTCCTAGCAATGCGACACCTCCCAGAAAATCACTCAGCTGGGAAATGAGCCCCCGAAACCATCATTTCTTTAAAAATATTTCTCTCTAGAGAAATCTGCACTGTATTCCTTTCTAAAAATAATTGGAGTCTTCCTCCCAGGCTACTAGTGACAGATTTAGGCTTCTATCTTGTTCTTTAAGCCCAAGGTTTTAGTTTTGTGTGTGTTCCTTTAACATTAGACAAGTTACTGACGATTTCCTTTGACCTGTCCATGTGAAAATAAAGAGCCATGGTATCAAACTAACTAACTAAATAAAAATAAAACGGTAAAAGACTCCAGGTGTGGGATTAAGACCCATCCTGAATGAGGTGGGCCACATCTTAACTGAAAGTGCCTCATCAAAAGGTCCTACTTACAGTGGGGTCACATCCACAGGAATGGAGCATGTTTTTCTGGGGTCCATACAACTTCAAAGCACCATGCAGGATTAAGCAGGTTTCCTTCCTGAGGGTCTTCACAGCTCCTTGAATAAGGTACTGCGAGGAGTGACTGTCCTAGGGGGTGGGACCGCTGGCTGGACAGAGCTGGATGTTATTTTCCCTGACTTCTTGAATTCCAGAACCTCCGTTTTGACAGCCCAGCTCTCTGCACTCTTTGCTAGGGGACCCAGCCTGGCAAACTCCAGGCCTCAGTATTTCCCTGGCCAAAGGGTCTCCAGGCAGCACCCAGGCCCCTTAGCAGAGACAAAGGAGAGCGACCATGGAGTTAGCCGGCATGGGTGTAGGACACTTCTCACCAGCCTCATTCCACTAGAGGGGAGCGTGTTCAGGGTTGGAGACAGTGGGGTGAGAATGCCAGCCGGCAGGAGGTGAGGAGTTGTTGGGCCAGGAAGCCAGTGCTCCAGGGTGGGCACAGGGCTGGGGGGAAGCAGAGCCATTTGCAGACTTTTGGTGGTCTTACTTTTGAAGGCTTTGTCCCACATCATGTCAAACTTCTTTCAATGTATCACCCGCATCCAAGAGTGTTTTGCTTTGCAAAGAGGCAAGAGCTTGTTTATCATTTTGCTTTTGCAATCATATGGCTGTGAGGCGCTCATTTAATTTAGGATTGGCCCTGAGTTCTCAGCAGACACTGTGCCTGCTTTAGCTAGACCTCTTCAAAGTGAAACAGCAAAACTGACCTATTGTTTTCAAATGCAATGAAATACTTTGGATACAAAATTGGTCATGAACCACTGAAAATGTCAGCCATCAAAATCTATATTAACAGCAGTTTTTTCTCATACTTTGGAAACTTTGTATGTGTTCACACTCATTTTCTTAGGAGGTCTTTGAGAAGCTTGAGGGTCCTGGGGTCTTGTGTGCCAGGGGTGCCTGTTGGAGGCAGGGGAGGTGAAGTGGGTTGCACTGTGGACCCCGATGTGGACAGGTCTTGGTCCGCATTCTGGGGGGTGTGGACCCCTGTAAATAAGGTCTCTTCAAGGTGTTCCTTCAGGTCAGCGGTGGCCCAGCTGAGCTGGTTGGGCTTTAATCCCAATTAAGGGATTTCTGAGCAGAGTCAAAGTTAGACGGGGAGAGAAGCCACGGGGAACAGGCAGAAGCCGGAAGTCACCCAGGAGAGAAAGGAGAAGAGGCTGCCACATGACAAAGAAGCTAAGGACCAAGGACCGCCAGCAGCTAGCCCTGGAATGCCATAGTCTTCCAGGAGAAACCGTCACCTGGCTGATGCCTCGATTCTGGACTTCTCCTAGCCTCAAAACTGTGAGCCAATAAATTCCTATTGGTTAAGCCAAACCATTATATGGTATTTGTTTTAGCAGCTGGAAAACTGAAACAGGAAGACTGCTGAGCTTGGAGAACCAGGAGGGGCCGAAACTGGAGGTCGCCACGAGGGCAGGGGTGAAGGTGGGGGAGGCGGAAGACTGGAATCAGAGACGGGCATTTCAAAGTTCAGGATTTCGGAAGTGGAGCAGTTTTGTCAGAGAGGTGCAGAGATCCAGAAGGTGTTTGTAGTAGAAATGGATAAAGTGGTGAGTATTTCTACTACCAGCACTGATAAAAGAAAAATGATCAAAACCTTGAAAATAAGGCCAACAGATGGCTACATGTCCTTCCAAAGTCACACCAAAGCATTGGTCAACAGGCTGACAGCCAGTGGGGGCTATTGATAATTCTAGGGAATGGTGCCTTTGTTTGACCCTCTCTTTACTACTGATTAGGGCCCAGGCTCTGAAGTGACAGTTGAACTTGCAGATTATTGTCACGGAGAGATGACAATGATTTCTGCCTGTTAGAAAAGAAACCCCGGCTGGAGCTTGTGGTTTATGGCCCTGGAGAACGTTAGCCAGTTTTCTGTCTCACCTAGCAGTCTACTTCCAATGGTCTTCTTCAGGGGATGGAAGAACTCAGGCCCTCAAATGCTTCTCTTTTTTTTTGCGGTACCAGGGGCCGGGGATTGAACCTGGGACCTTGTGTGTGGGAAGCTGGTGCTCAAACACTGAGCCACATAAGCTCCCCTGAGTTGGTTTTTTTTGTTTGTTTGCTTGTTTTCTTTTTAAAAAAATATGGAACACTTCACGAATTTGCGTGTCATCCTTGCGCAGGGGCCATGCTAATCTTCTCTATATCATTCCAATTTTAGTATATGTGCTGCCAAAGTGAGCATTGTTTGCTTGTTTTATTTGTTTTGTTGTGTTTTTTGGGGAGACACCAGGAACCGAACTCAGGACATCCCATGTGGGAAGCAGGCGCTCAACTGCTTGAGCCACATCTGCTCCCCTCAAATGCTTCTTGAACCAGGTTCAGCATCCCATTGCCTTCCTCATTAATTAGAAAATAGAGTTTTGACATGTATTTATTCTGTATTTGTACAAGAGGCTTGCTTTTTAAAATTCTTCTGGAAATTCTATTTGAGACCCTCTCCTAGTGAAACAAGCCCCCTGGAGACCCAGGTAGAGAAGCTAGAGGCCAGACGGCCCAGTGGGATCCTCGGAGGAACTGTGGTCGCGTGGTACGAGGCGGTGCCTCAAACGCAAGCAGAGAAGTCCTTGAGCTCGGCTCAAAGTGTGTATAGGTCAGTCCCCATTTCCAGGTGCCAAACTCTGTTCCAGTAATCTTGCTATGACACAAGCCACCCTGAACTTTAGTGGCATAAAATAACAACCATTTTATTATGCTCATAGTTTCTGTGGGTCAGGAATTTGGGCCACAAGCAGGGACAGCTTGTTTCTGCTCCACGGTATCTGAGACCTCAGCTGGAAGACCCAAAGGCTGGGGGTGCCTCAAACATTTGGGGCTGGAGCAGCTGGAGCTGGAGGAACCACTCCCAAGACAGCCTCATGTCTGGCAGTGTGGCCTGGATGGTTGGCCAGAGTGTCTCCACGTGGCCTTTCCAGCATAGTGGCCTCAGCGTGTGGCCAGATTTCTAATATAGAAGCCGCGTGGTCTTTTAGGACCCAGTCTCAAAAGCCACCTACTGTCATTTCTGCTGTGCTCCCCTGCCCAGACGCGTGGGGAGGGAACCCAGGCCCCACTTCTCAATGGGAGGCCTATCAAAGGATTTGTGGCCACATTAAAATTGCCACAGCTCCATTCGTAATTTTTTTTTTTCCTTTTTGGTTCTTTCTGATGACTTATAACAGCTCATATCTCGTAATAAGCCACAGTGGCTTTTCAGGAGGCGAGGGAAGAGCAGATCTCCAAATTCCAGTTTTGTTTCCACTTCCCACATGCGCTCCTGAGGTTTTGTCCAGTGGTGATGTCTTCGTTGTCTTGCTTCTTCCAGTCTTGTGGGTGGGCTTCCAGTGATGCATGCCCGTGGCACTCAAAACCTGACTGGAAATACGCCGTGACGTGAAAGGCCGAGCACGCTATGCTTAGTGAGTGAAGAGAGCAGAAGGAAAATAAAAGGGAAGAGTAAGTATCAAGATGCTAAGTGGTTTTCTTCAAATGGAAGGTTTTAAATGATTTCTGTTTTGTTTTTACGTGTGTAAAATGTAAAAAGTGCAGTGCATTTTTCTTTTTCAAACAAAGCTCAAGTATCATGGAGAGTAAGCTCACGGGCCCTCGAGGCAGTCTACCTGGTTTCAAGTCAGTTCCTTCCATTTCCAGCTTTGTAACGTTGGCAAGTTACTTAGACTCTGAAACTCAGTTTTCTCATCTGTCAAATGGGCCTAATAATAGGCTAATAATACTTACCGCAAAGGGCAGTTTAAGGGTTTAAATAACATCGGGCAGGTAAAGCACTTTGCATCGTGTCTGGCATAAAGTAAGCAGTCAAGGTTAGGAATTATTCTTAGTGACATGATTGATAATACTTTTTAAAAAGACAACTGGGTGTGAGGTACTTCTAATGTCCTGACAACAGCATCTTGTGCATGTGTTTTATCAGGATCAAAGCCCAGTTTTATTGCTGGAAAAGCTCATAATTTGTTTCATACCTTTTAAGAGCTTTTTGCTCCAGACATATTCTGCCTTCGTGAAGATTTTGAAAATCTAGGGCAATGATTTTCCTTAGAGAGGAGGGAGAAAGTCACCAGGAAAGTGTCCTCTCCTCTAATGGATCCTCAATATGCTAGAGCAAGTGCTTAATCAGGCACAATTGAGAAGCTGAAAGCAACAGAATAATTGACGTGGTTTTCAAAAAAATGCCAAAACACAAAAACATTTTTATCCTAAAAGAAAATGCTTTGACTTGATTTTGCTGTCAGCAGAAATCTTGGTTTTTGTACCCAGCACTCTTCCTAGCTAAATACCTGGGAAGAGCACACAAGACGATCAGTTATATATTTAGAGCAAGTCTGGATGAGTGAACAGTGGCAGAGAAGCTGGGTGATGGTTTCCTTGTCCCAGCAGGAATGGCGACCCCGCAGCTGGCATTGCATTGTGGAAGCAGGCCTGGGCCTGAGAAGCTGGCCTCAAATCTGGCTGAGGCTGAAGTTGGGCCAGAGCTGCTGGTGGTCAATTACACACCTTGCATAAGGGCTGCTGTGGAATGGGCATAAAACAAGCATTGGATGGATAGATGGGTGGTTAGAAGGATGGACGGATGGATGGATATAGGAACACATGGACGGATGGACGGACGGATGGATGGATGGATGGACAGATGGATGGATGGGTGGGTGGATCTAGCCCTCTTTCCACTACTTCGACCTGCTTCTTGAGGCTCTTGAGTCTTGGATCTTCTTGTGAGCTGATAATTGCCTGCTTAGTGATAAGATGCTGGTTTGAATAAACCAGCTATAAAAGACATTTTTGGGTCAATTGGGATCATTTGAATATGGTCTGGGTATTAGATGAGATGAAATCTTACTGGAATGGAAGATAGAATTTGTTCACTGAAAAAAAGCATGCAGGGAAGCGGGTGTGGCTCAATGGATAGAGCTCCCGTTTACCATGTGGGAGGCCCTGGGTTCGCTTCCCGGGGCCTCCTTGTGGGGGCGGGCTGGCCCGCGCGGCGCGGTGGGCTGATGCAGTGGGACCTCGCAGCAAGGGGGAGATAAGCAGACACAGAAAAAACACACAGCAAGTGGACACAGCAAACGCAAGCAGCAAGGGGGGGGATAAATAAATAAATAAGAAAAGCATGCACAGAATATATAAGAATATATAGTGTGACCTTATTTGGGATTTTTAATTATGTATATACATATACATATTGAAATGCTGGCTCTCCGAAAAAAACAACTAGCAAACTTTATTGTCTCCTGAGGTAGGGTGACCGCTACATCGCCAGAGACTTGGCAGCTCCTGGGAAGGGGGAGGGTAATGGCGAGATATCAAGGAGTTTCATTTTTCCTGATCTGGTTCAAGGTGAGTCTTTCCACGGGCAAAGTTCACAATAAACCGACTGGGATTGGTGGGTACAGAAAGCAAAGCTTTAGAAGTGAGTCTTGACTTGTCTGAAGAAGGACTATTTACTCTGTCGAGGACTAAATGGATAAATAGATTTGGGGGAAGTTCTTGAAACAAAAACTGAAGTTATTTGCAGCTTCCTCTTCCCGGGCACGAGCTCTCCTGGAATGGCGAAGTCACGATGAGACAGACGCAGTGAGCTCTGGGGACAAAGACAGTTTCTTAGCAAAAGGTAATTGCCCTAAACGAGCAAATGAAATCCTGTAGAGGCATATGGAAGACATTCAATAATTATATGTCAGGAAAAATTGTGAAAGCTTTTTGAAATGGGCAAAAACAAATTTAAAAACGCCCCATCTGGGGGCCGGGGGGAGTGGCGGCCCCATCAACCCGGCCTCACTGCCCCCTAGGTGGGCCACAGCTCATCGCCCTCGGCGTGGAGCAGCTCTAGAGCCGGGGCCTGTTTGGCAGCTTCCGCCGGGACTGCCTGGCCGACGTGGATACCAAGCCAGCTCACCAAAACCTGAAGTAGAAGGAAGATAATTTTGTGTCAGCACATCTGGACAAGCAGGAATGGAATCCTACGATGAACAAAACCCAACTGTGAAACGGGCTGAGGCAGAGTGTGGTTCAGTCAGGGATGTTGGAAGCTGGAGGAGACAGAATTATTCCTCAGGTGGTGGATCCAAACCTAAATCACGTCTTCAGGCCAGGGGTCGAATGAGCGATTTCTGAGTTCCTGGCCGCCCAGAAGAAGCCATGCCTGCACCCCCTCCAGAGCCCAAAAGCCGGGGCCCCCTGCTCCTTCCCAGGACGTGTCCTACGAATCTGCCCAACATCTGTGGAAAGCTCCATTTAACTAAGGGTGAAGTGGACTCGGTTATCAGAGCACAACTGCAGAAGGAGGTAGCCACGGTCTGCACTGATGTCGAGGTTCCAGCCCTGATGGTGGGGCAGTGTGGGGCTGACCAGGGAGCAAGTGTGGCAGTAGCAGAGCTGACCACATGTGCCCCCGGCAGTGTGCTGCCGTCTGACCGCAGGGGATGCTGCCCAGTAGACACTACATATATATATGTACACACATACCACTACAGCAGCCTGAGGTTTTCCTGAGACAAACCTTGATGGTTGAACTTGGAGATTGCATATGGATTTTAGGATCTGTGTTTTGGGATAAATAAGAGCAACATCAAGGAACATAAGCAGTCCAGACTCAGATGCCATTTCAAAGAAAGGTTAGCTGGGAGTGTGTACACGTATTCAGCAGAGTTTATTTGCTATTGCCTCTCAAAGTTGCAAACTAGAATGTACGAACAATTAGCCTCAAATAGCTTTAAAACTGTTGGGACCTTGTACGTGAATCTTTCAGCCAGTCTCCTTTCCCCTGTAAGAGGTAAGAAAACCTGGGACCCTAGAATGAGTGAGGAAACTCAGACTAAGTATAAGGAAAAACATTTGCAGGCTCTTGGTCCAGGGGCTTCTTCCTCTCCTGCCAGGGCTAGTGAGTGTTGGTTGAGTGTGTTTATTTTACTCTTTTTTTTTTTTATTTAAAGATTTATTTATTTATTTATTTATCCCCCCCCTTGCTGCTTGTGCTGCTGTGTCCATTCGCTGCGTGTCTTCTCCGTATCTGCTTATCTTCCCCTTGCTGCGAGGTCTTGCTGCATCAGCCCACTAGGCTGCGTGGGCAGGCCTGCCCTCACAAGGAGGCGCCGGGAAGCGAACCTGGGGCCTCCCATATGGTAAACGGGGGCTCTATCCACTGAGCCACAACCGTTTCCTGCCGTGAGGTTGCTGCATCAGCCCACCGCACCGCTCAGGCGTGCCCTCACAAGGAGGCCTCGGGACGCGAACCCGGGCCTCCCATATGGTAAACGGGGGCTCTATCCACTGAGCCACACCCGCTTCCCCTATTTTACTCTTGTTTCTGTGTTTTTTAAGAAAAGTTAATTGTCAACAAATGGCTTATTTTTTTAAAAATAAAACCATTTGATACTACTTTAAAAATCCCCCATCTGGGTTATCTCTGACACAATGTCTTTGAGCTATTTTTGAACTAAAAGTGGTAGAAAACTAATAAAATTGAAAATGGTTCTGGTCCATTGGAATGAGCACTAATTGTTTTTAGTGGAATCACTCACTCATTGTCCAGGAGATATATGTTTTGCATCAATTTGCAAATTCATTTCAAAATTCCTTTTGGTATTATTTGATATTCCTTTTGGTTATTGGTATTCTCCTGTGAACTGGTTGTAACATCTTACTAGTTCCCTCATTATTTCATGAGTTAAAATATGTTTGACATGGGTTCATCTTATATTTGTATGAGAGTTGTGGTTTGAGCTTTTGAAGGAGCTATCTTTTAATGCACGTATTTTTTTAATTTATGTTTTATTTTTTTTTTTATTTAGTTTTTCTTTTAATGTATGTGCTGAGTGAGGGAAGCCCAGGTCTCCGCTCCGCTGGTCCCCGTCCATGTGCTTTTGTTTCCACCCTTGGCACTTCCCTGAATCCTGCTCCTCCTCCAGTTTATAGCCCACTGTCTTGTCCTCAGGGAATCTCTCCTGACTTTCTAGGTTAGAAATCCCTGCATTATGGGTTGACTTGTGTCCCCCCAAAAGATATGTTCAAGTTCTCACCACCCAGAGCCTAGGAATGTGACTTATTTGGCGCTAGCATCCTTGCAGGTGGAAGTAGTTAAGGATGAGGTTGCAATGGAGTTGGGCGGGCCAGGTGTGCCCTGATCTCAGCTCACTGGTGTTAGAAGAAGAGGCAGAAGCAGCTCAAAAGAGCAAAGGTGGAGTAAGAAACAGCTGAGCTGGGGGGCCAGGGGCAAAGGCCCACCGGCTTCGAGTCCTGCGGTGGAGCACCCAGGAGAGGGAGAAGGTCTGTTTTCTGGGGAGTAGAGGGGGCGATCAACTCCTGTAAACAGGGAACTCTAAGGCCACCAGCGAGCACAAGCCCAGGACAAGGTGCAGGCCCAGGAAAGACAGGGAGGACCCTGCACTTTGCATTGGCCTTGGCTGCCCTGGCTGACAGGGGGCCTAACTCTAATGGAGAGCCCCAGCCCACGCAAAGCCAATCTGCAGAGAAGTGAAAGGTGGATTTTGCTTAGGTTTGCTTTTTTTTTTTTTTTTTTATTTTTTTAGCTCCTGACACTCAAGAAAATCTCTGTCATATCACTAGCTGGATACAAACTCAAGAAACAGTCATCTCAGGGAAAAAATACCAGAATTAATATTTTAAAATATCAAAATGTACAGTGTGCAACAAAAGATTACAAGACAGAGAAACAAGAAATGATGGCTCATCCAAAGCAAGGGGATAAAAATCCAGAAAACATCAATGAAGAACACTACACTGTGGACATACTGGATAAAGAATTTTTAAAAATGATCTTCATTTAGCTCAAGGAGATGAGGGAAAATACAGAGAAAGAACTAAAGGATATTAGGAAAACAGTGAGTGGGCAATATGAGAATCTTAATAAAGAGACAGAAAAATTAAAAAGTAACCAAACAGAACTACTGGAGTTGAAGACCACTGAAATGAAAAATTCCCGGGAGGATTTCAACAGCAGATTGGAGTTGGCAGAAGAAAGACTCAGTGAACTCGAAGACAATTGGAAGGAGTCAGGCTGATGGGCAGAAAGAGAAAAAGAATTATAAAAAGTGAAAATATCCTGAGACCTGTGGGGTACCATCAAGCATGCCAATATACACATTATGAGAGTCCCAGAAGGAAAAGAGAGAGAAGAGCAGACGGACTATTCAAAGAAATAGTGACAGACAACTCCCCAAATTTAGTGAAAGACATGAATGTGCACATCCCAGAAGCCCAGCGAACACCAAACATGAGCTTGAAGAGTAATGCTTCCTGAAACATGCTGGTCAAATTGCCCAATGCAAAGGGCAGAGAGAGAGTTCTGAAAGCTGCAAAAGAAAAGAAACATGTTGAGTCCAAGGGAGTCCCAATTAGATTAAGTGCTGATTTTCCTTCAGAAACAAATATGGTATCTATGTACAATGGCATATCATTCAGTTGTGAAAAGGATTAAAGTTGTAATAGATGTGACAACATAGAGGAACCTCGAAGACATTATGTTGTATAAAAGCAGCCAGATACAAAAGGACAAGTGGTGTTTGATCTCACTTATATGAAATAACTAGAATCTGCAAAGGCATAGTTAGAAATTAGAATGCAGGTTACCAGGGATGGGGCTGGGGTGGGGAGGGTTTCTGTTTCTGCTGATGGAAAAGCTGTGGCTATGGGTGGTGGTGACGGTAGCACACCACTTTGAATGTATTTAACTTGAAAGTGGTTAACTGGTTAATTTCAGGCTGCATGTGTTACCAGAGTAGAGCTGTACCACACAGAGAGCCCTAAACTGTGGGCTATAGTTAACGATATAATTATAATCACGATGTTTCACAAATTGTAACAAAGGTACCACCCTCATGCCAAATGCTAGTAATAGGGGAAACTGTGCATGGGGGAGGCCAGCGTATGAGGACTTCATCTTTCTGTGTGAGTTTTCTGCAAACCTACAACTGTCTAATAAAAAATAAATAAAAAATAAGAAGATCTCCAGGCAGTGTGTCTGTTTAAAGTTGAAAGTAAACATACAGTCAAGACTTCGGGCTGGGAAAACCAGGATGGCTATCTCTTCCAAGGGCTGCTGCTCTCCCTGGCGCACCGGGCTGTCCTTTGCCACCTTTCGGTCACATGTCAAGTCCATCTTGCACGCTCTCCCAGCTGACCGATCAGTCCTGGTACGCCTTGCGGCGCTCCCATCAACAAAGCGTTATGATGCCACAGAATGGCTTAGGGCAGGACCTTCCCCGGTGGCCAAGCACGCGAGTGACAACGAGAGGATAGAAGCCCAGGGACGAGGCGGCCATGTGCTCCCTGTCTCGGGAGGGACCGCTCAGCCCCAGGCCCAGCCCCCTGCAGACCTGGCCCAAGGGAGGCCCGAGTTCCCGCCCCGATGGCACAAGGTGCAGAGGAGGCTGAGGCGTGTGTGGGGGGCTGTGCTGCCATCCCTTAGCTCTGAAGGCCCGATGCCTGCTGCGTCCTCTCCTTGTCATGTGGAATTCATTTCCAGGGGGGCAGCAATCTTTCTCCTGTTTTATTTTGTTTATTGTGTTAACATGTATAGAATAGTAACCATAGTAACCATATTTTAAGTGCCTGCTTCAGTGGCATTAATTACATTTGCAATGGGCTACTATCACCAACTTCCATTACCAAAGGAAACCTCGGTACCCATTCAGGAATAACTCCCCACCCCCGGGAACTGCTAATCTTCTTTCTCTCTTTATGAATTTGCTTAGTCTAGATATTGCATATAAATGGACTCAAACAATAGTTGTCCTGCTGTCCCTGGCTTTTTTCACTTAGCATGTCTTCAGGGTTCATCCATGTTGTTGCAGGTATCAGAACTTCATTCCTTTAATGGCTAAATAATATCCCATTGTGTGGGCACTCCACATTTCCTTTATCCAGAGTCTGCCAGTGCAGACTCGGGTTGTTTCCACCTTATGGCTATGATGGAAAATGCTGCTCTGATCATTGGCACGCAAGTATCTGTTTGAGTCTCTGCTTTCAAGTCTTTTGGGTATATTCCTAGGAGTGAAATTGCCAGGTAATATGGTAATTCTTGTTTAACTTTTTGGGGAACCTCTAAACTGTTTTCTGGGGCCAGCACTTGTTTTGCTTCCTTCAGATTCTCTTCTCTGAGCTGTGAGCTCATAACCATCCACGGTTTAGCTGCAGCAGGACTAGCTGTTTCCGGGTGCACCACGCCACCGTGACTTTAGGCATCTAGGGCTTTGAAGAGTGAAGTATGAAGAGAAATTCATTAAGGAAATGCATTTGAACTTGAAACAGAAGAAACCGAGATTAAAAATGAGGAGGCCCAAATCGTCACCTATTGGCAGCGTGCTCTTTATTCTTGGCAGAAGGTGACTAGCGGCTGACATTGGCATAATATGTTATAATTTACAAACAGCCAAGATGCGCTTCAGTCTGACTTCATTTGGAAGAGCTCTGATCCAGTCTTGCCGATAAGGATGCCAAGACCCAGAGAGGCCGAGTACCTGGCCCAGAGTCACACAGCCTCAAAAGACATTTGAACCCAAGTCTCTGACTTTTAAGTCCAGTGTCGCTCTGGGGCCGATTCAGTAGAATGATAAATTCATTCCTGCAGAAAGCTTTCTAAGGAGGGTCTCCAGGATCTGGCGTCTCCTTTTCACAGGCGTATGGATTTGAGGAGGAGAAAGCACCATTTGCAAATGTATTTAGAAGGAAAAATAAGTCCCAGGATGTCGGTGGAGCCACTGAAGCTATCAGAAGCTACGCGGAAGGCTGCCTACTGCTTTGGGTAGGACGTGGCTATTAGTTATGGAATCAGCTGGATTATGACAGCCCTGTTACGAGGCAATTTTATGGGCTTCCACAGTCTAATTTTGATTCTGATGTATGTGGAGAAGCCAGATTTCCATTCGAACTGAATCTCATTGAGCCTGCTCGTCTTCCTGGCTAATGTTATCAAACGCCTGGGGTGATGTACTTTTTAGAGAGTGAGAGCCTCGCCTAATGAGGTAGAATTTGCAGTTGTGTTGGAGCTCTCTGTAATGGGTCAGACCTGCATCCCACTCCGCCCCTTGCCAGCGGCGTGGTCCATGCAGGAAGCCCCATTTCTCTGCTAAGCCTCCTTCTCCTTGTCATCCGTGTGGATGAAGTAGAGTCTCTCTGAGGACCCGTTGGGACATAGTCCACGGTCAGTCAACACTCGCCACTGTTACATTGCCAAGTGCAGGGGGTTAAAGGGTGCCCCCAAAAAGATACGTCCACCAGGAACCTCAGAAAGTGACTTTATTTGGAACAAGTTTCTTTGCAGATAAGATCATCCTGGGGTAGGGTGGGCCCTGAATCCAATGATCAGTGTCCTTGTAAGAGGGAGCGGGGAGAAGACAGAGAGGAGCAGGCCGCGTGAAGATGGAGCCAAGGAGCAGCTGCAGCCCCCAGAAGCTGCAAGAGGCAAGGAGGGTGCATCAGTCAGGGCTCTCTAGAGAAACAGGACCAACACGAGATACCTTACATAGCAAGAGATTTCATAAAATTGTCTCACCCAACCCTGGGGATGTGCAAGTCCAAATGCCGTAGGGCAGGCTGCAAACCAGGGGCTCCGATGAAGGTCCTTGTAGCCGTTGGCCAATTTAATATAATTATGAATTCCAAAAATATAATTGGATCACGCTTTTAAACTGATCTGTTCATCTGGGCATGATTAAGTTATGATTAGGGTGTTGACTGGGCCACGTCAGTAGGGCATTGAGCCCCACCCCTTGGTGGGTGGGGAATCAAATATAAAAGGCAAGGCAAAGAACAGAGGAGAAGCAGTCTTTTGAGAAGCAGTTTTGATGCTGGAAAGAAGGCCCCAGGAGAAGAGAAGTGAGCCGTTCGCCTGATCGTCTACAGCTGACCTTGTGGAGGAAACAGGAGCTAAGCCCGGAGAGAAACGCAGCCCCGGGAAGAGAGGAACCCCAGAGAAGCCTGAACCCTGGCAAACGCCGGCAGCTGTCTTGCTCTAACACGTGGCAATGGACTGTGGTGAGAGAAGAAACATAACGCTTTATGGCCTGGTATCTGTGGACTTCTACCCCAAATAAATACCCTTTATAAAGACCGACCAATCTCTGGTATATGGCATTAGCGTCCCTTTGGCTGACTAGATGCTGGCTGTCTGACATAGAGATGGGAATTCTCTCCGAATGCTGAAATCACTTCCCCTTTTAAAGCCTTCAACTGATTGGATGAGACGTCACTCACTGCTGACACCAATCTCCTTGGTTGATTGTAGATGTAATCAGCCATCTATGCCATCAACTCTCTGAGGATGAAAGTCCGGGAAATGCCCTTGTACTGGAATTAGCCCAGTGCTTACTTGCCCAGACAACTGGGCACCTTTACCTGGCCAAGTTGACACGTAGGCCTGACCATCACAGAAGGGTCCTCCCCTACAGGTTCTGGAGAGAGTGCGGCCCTCCTGACATCTCGACTGGGGCTTCTGGACTCCAGAACTGCGAGAGAAGGAGGGCATCTGTTGTTTGAAGCTGCCGGGCTGGTGGTGCCTAGGAAATGCATACGTCAAGTTTGGGGGGTAGGCTGGGAGCCTGGGAGCCGGCCCCTCCTGAGCAGGGTGTGGCCCCATGGGAGGGTCAGTTCTGCTGCTGGGGGAATTAAGAAAGACGCTGGTGGGAACCGGGGGCACAGCTAGGCGTACCCCAGCTGTCCTCTGGGTGACCAGATGTACACACGGGCAGCAGCACCCGGGAGAGCTGGGGATGAGCCAACCCCACGGGGCTCCTGGAGGCTTTCCGGTCCTCGGAACACACTGGCCGTTCCATAAGCACAGCCCCCAGGCCTGACGCTCACAGGGACCCCTCACTCAGTCACCGGGGAGTTACCCCTGGGGCGCGGACCCCACAGCCTGGCCTCATTTCCGCAGGCGCCGCAGCGGGAGAGCAGCCCCAGAGGGAGGGGAGGGCAGCGAGGCCCACGCCCCCATCTTCTCGGGAGAAAAAGTCGCCTTGTGACTCTGAGCAACAAGGCAGAACTGCCCGATAGAAAAGGCTCGAGGGCTCCCAGACGGCGTTGAAAGTCCTGTCCCTCCCACCTAGCAAGAGGAAAAGGGAAACTCTGAGGGTGTCGGCACCGCCACCTCGTGGAGGGACCTCCCACGACAGGGCCCAAGCTCAGAACTGCCCGGCTACCCCGGCCCCGGACCCCCGGCGTCTGTGCGGCCAGGCCCTGGCCAGGGTCTGGACTGCAGCCAGGCTCAAGGAGGGGGTCTCCAAGCCGCCCCTGTGGGGGCTGTGCAAGTGCGTGTGCAAGTGCGTGTGCATGAGGAAGCGAGAGAAGAGGGTGTCTAGGAGATATGGCTTCATCTGCCTCCGTCTGGGGAACAGAGATGAAAGACACCCCGAGGTGGGGGCCTGGCAGCCCTCAGCTGCTGGGGCTGGGAGCAGCTGCCCATTGTTGAGGAGCAGGGAAGAGCCCTGTGTCCAGTGAGGCCCTCAGGACTCGGCCCCGATGACCAGGAGGCTCTGCCCCTTGTGCCTTCACCGGCGGCGGCTGTGGGAGGGTCGTCGCCCCTCTAGAGTTTTGCAGCGGGACCTCCAGCCTGGCAGGAGCGTTTCTCAGCTGCGTCCCTGATTCTGATGGATTTGTGCCTCCAGGGTTTCCATCTGCCCTGCGAGCTGAGCTCTGGGGTGACAGGACGGCCTGCCCAGGTCCCAGGGGAGCAGAGCCACAAAGGGGCCGGGGCAGGAGGGGGCTCTGGAGACGCTGGTAAGAGAGCTCAACCCCCACCGGGGTCGGCACGAGAGTCCCTGGCTCCGCCCTGCTTTGAGGGCCTTGGGCCCAGGGAATATTCCAGAATATCTTTCAAAGGGAAGTTCTCTGCAGTACTGTGTGCTCATATGCTGGAGCAGGGATGGTCCCAGCCAATGCTTGTGACATTTGTGTAAAGACACACAAAATTATTGCACAATTATTGGAAAAAGTGCTCCTTGTTGGGAAAAGTAGAGTGTAAGTATTTCTTTCCTAGGTGCCGTAACAGCAGTGCACCTGAGAGCCAGCAGAGGGCTGGGGAAGGGTCCAGGGAGCCCCTCAGACTGGAAGTGCCTGAGGCTGGAAGGCTGAGTGTGGAGTCACCCGCTCCCCAGGCCTGCCCTCCCGGCAGTCACTCCCCTGGGGGACTGTGGACTGGCAGGGTGGCTGTCTGGAATCTGGGGAGGAGGCTCCTGAGCTGGGCCCAGTGTGTGTGCGTGTGTGCGTGTGTGTGCACTCTTGTGTCTTCAAGCCCATGAGAATGGCTAGCACTTAGCAATGGGACTCCAGAGACCTGGTTTCTCATTTCAGCATAGCTCATGATGACTCTGAAATCCTGGGCAAGTTGTGTATCTTCTCTGGACTCCAGTTTCCCATCTATAAAATGGACTTAACCTAAGTTATCCATGAACTTCCTGTCTCTACAGGACATTCTTAGAGTCAGTGATTCTTGTCCATATCGTTCACCTGTGGACAAGGAGCTTGTCACAAGCGCAGACTGGCTGGGTGGGAAGGCAGCGGAGAGCGTGGGGGGTGGGGTGAGCGGAGGGGGCGCGACCCCCTCGAAGGGGCCTGCTGGCTGAGTACTGCCACGTGGGAAAGCAGGCCCCTCAAGGCCAGATTTTCCTACTTTTTTCAAGAGAAGCTGGAAATACAGATTTTATATAAAACATTGTGATTTTTAAATGGTGACAACTAATTTTAAAAATTCACATACCCCACAGCCCAAACGAAATGGGT
Source organism: Cabassous unicinctus (assembly GCA_029593785.1). Taxonomy (NCBI): domain Eukaryota; kingdom Metazoa; phylum Chordata; class Mammalia; order Cingulata; family Chlamyphoridae; genus Cabassous; species Cabassous unicinctus. The sequence continues at coordinate 14,722 of JAQZBX010022796.1, read as the reverse complement.
GCGAGGACCAGATTCAGACCCAGCCCCGCTGTGGCTTCTGAACGAGCCGGTCTCCAGACCAGACGTGATTCCCAGACAAGATCACCCTGAAGACGGGGCGGTGCTTGATTTAACCTTGTTTCATTTTATTTTTAACATTTAACATTAAAACTCAGCTTCTGGACCTGCCGGTACCAGAGGATACCTCCCCGCTCTGGAAGTGGTGCCTCTGCTTTTAGCTCCCTGGGCTTGGCATGGCCATTACGCCATCTCCCAAGGCTGCTCCTCCAGGGGAGCGGGGGGTCCTGGTGCGCCCAAACCTTCAAACCTGGCTGATGTCCACACTTCCCCTTTTGTGCTTTCTCCCCATAGCCGGGGGCTTCGACTTCCTTGGTCCCATGCAGGTTCCCAAACCCTGTCTGTTATCAGACATGTTTTCATAGTGTGGATGAGTTCCAGCGTCCTTTTGAGGTAACTTTTTTTGGGACTCAAGGGAGAGAACCTGAGGGATCTGGCGGATAGGACAAAGAGGTCCTTGAGAGGAAGCAGACCTGCACTGTCCAATAAATAGGATTAAAAAGCCAGTTCCTCTGTCGCACCAGCTACATTTCAAGGGTTCCATAACCACATGAAGCTGGTGGCTGCCATACTGGACAGCACAGATCTAGAATATTCCATTCTAGAACATTCCATCACTGTAGAGCATTCTATTGGACAGCCCTGCTCTGGAGTTTACAAAATGTATGTACACAAATATTTCTCATATGGATGTTTGAGACTACAATATTTACAGGTGAGAAACCTGCACAGGTGAGAGACCCTGTTTACAGGTAAGAAAACTGAGGCTATGCGGACGTGGTGACCTGATCTGAGTCACGCAGCTTCTGAGAGGCAGGATCAAGATGAAAGCCTGGCCCCCTCCTCACACCCCAAATGCACACAGAACACGGGGGGCAGGTGGGAGCCAGGAAGGACAGAGGGAGTCGAGTGTCAGTGTCGCCAGCCCACGGCGTTTCCCAGGCTTTCTCCGAGGCGATGACTGTGCTGGGTGTTTGTTTCCTGCGAGCTCTGCTAACGTTCCTTGCTGGTGATTTATTAGCTGTAGTGGGCCAGATGCTCCGAGGAGTAAACCACCCCCGTGTCCTGTTGGCTCTGACGGCCTTGGCCTCTACTAGGCCTCCTGACCGCAGCAGGCCTGAGAGATGCGTGCGCTCGTGCGGCATTCGCGCTCCTCCCGCCGTGAAGCCGGGTCGGCTCGGCCCGCGGCAGCCCAGAGCAGAGACTGGCAGCTCGGCGGCCCTCACCCTGAGCCCAGCCCCAGCCTGGGGGCCTGTGATGGTTTGAAGCTGTAGGGACCCCAGGAAAGCATGTTCTTGAAGGTAACCCATTCCTGTGGGTGTGGACCCCTTGTAAGTAGGATCTTTTGGTGAGTAGGATGTTAACTGAGCCCTTTATAAGAGAATGAAATTCAGACAGAAGAGAAAAGCCACAGAAACAAGAAGCTGGAAGCAAAGAAACCACGTAGAGAAGAGAGAGACCCTCAGATGCCGCCGTGTGCCTTGTCATGTGGCAGAGGAGTCCAGGATGGCCGGCAGACGGACCTCAGGAAGAAAGCATCGCCCTGATCATGCCCAGATTTGGATATTTTCACGGCTGCAAAACTGTACGCTTGTGAGTTAATACATTCCCATAGTGAAAGCCAACCCATTTTATGGTATCTGCTTGTGGCAGCAAAGCCAACTAGAATGGCCATACTGTTAGGCCTTGGCCACGTGCCAGCCTCCGGGGAGAGATGCACAAATGCTCAGCTTGGGAGGGAACCTGGACTCACTTGGAAGAAGGAATCTGAAAAGCCAGACTTCTTTGACTTCTATGTTCTCCTACTCACCTGGGTTTGTTTCTTTTTTTTAATAAGCCTCACCCATCATGCAGAGGAGGCATAGAAAGGGTCAGGTGAGAGGTGAGGCCCACTGAGCACCTGTCTCCTTTATCCCAGAAGCTTTGCTCCACTACTCATTCAATTCCCACAGCTCTCCTGAGGAGCAGGCCTATTGTTTAAGCCCATTCTCAGAGGAGGAATCTGAGACCCAGATAGCTCTGGGTACCACTTTGAGGATTTTGCAGCTGGTAGAAAAATTCAGGAGTTTATTCAAGGAATAAACTGTTAGAAGGCAGGAGGGTGGGATTGAGGGGCTTGTGGCCTCCCAGGTTCAAGCAGCTGAGCAAAGCTTAACACTCAGGAAAATAAAAGCAAGGGAAAGGCTCTGGCCCCAGAGTGCAGTCAGCTGGCCAAGCTGCCGTTGCTCAGGTGGCTTCAGCCAGTGCCGAGACAGGCGGCATCGCGTTTCTATTTCCTGCCTCTTGACCCCTCTGGACTTCCTCACCTTGACCCCAGGTAGCCCCCTGCCCCACCTGCACGCCTTGATCTGTGCCCTGTGTGGGCGCCAGCCTTAGGCTCTCCGTGCCCCCTCCACGTCCCCAGCTGTGATGCGTGACGCGGGGGGGTTGAGCTCACCTCTGGATTAAGGAGATGCTGATGACGTGACATCTCAGCTGGGGATTTAATCGACCCCGAGCTCAGCTGGAAAACTTCTCTCCCTCAAACAGCTGTTCTATCTTTTGGTCCCTGCCACCACTTTAATGGCAGTAAGTCCCCACCATGCCAGAAATGATTTTTTGTTTTTTGTTTTTTGTTTTTTTTAAAGACAAGAAATTGGGGCCAGGCTGTGTTTCCTCTCTAGACCATTTTGGAACACAATTGCATATATTATTACCCAGCAAAGGATCGGCTCTCCCTGGGGATTAAAAGCCACCCGCAACTCCCGAGACCAGCTGGAATGAACAAGGAGGCACTCAGAAGCTCGGTCTCCCAGGTTCCAGGCCATTCCTCCTCCAACCTACTCTTTCTCGGGCCATCTCTCTCCTTCGCAAAAACGGTGCCCTGGGGAAGATTCCTGCCTCTGCCAACTGGTTAACAGCCCTCGAGGCCATTTTAAAACATTAACGAGAATGCCGCGTTTTCAATGTTAACCTTCGGCAGAAGGACGCCGCCCCCTTGTTTCAGAAGCCTGGCAAGGTGAATGCTTGCTTGCTATTTCTGCTTTTAATATAAACTCGATTTTAATAAAATTGAAGGTTGAAAGACCAGAACTTAAACCACACATTAATATATGATTCAAGAGCTGTTTCCAGAGAAAACACATTACTGATATTACATCTATTTTATAACTGGCGTCGTGTCATAGAACACACAATTACCCAAGTGCAATTTCTTAGGATTTGGAGGGAAGGCTTAAGTCTAACCTTCTGGGAGTTGATATTACAGTGAAACCATGAGTTTTGGAATAAGAAACGGTCAATGCTAATCAAATGTTTCTTGAGCTGTTAATGTTTACCGATATGAATGGGTTTTGATGAAAGGGCCTGGAGCCACGGTGAGGAAGCCCGATCAATAATAACGACGGAGCAGTAATAGTAATGCACATCTATTACTCTAGTACTCATGAGCCAGGCACTGTGCTAAGTGCTTTCCAGGGATTCTTTCACCCAGTCCTCCCACCCACCCCCCATACTAAATGTGACTACTGTCCCATTTTACACATGAGGACATTGTGGTTTGGAGGCCAAGCCCCTTGCCCACGCAAGTGCAGTCTGCTGCCCCACGCACAGCTCTGTGGTCTTATCATCTCCTCGGTGGGATTCTTACCTGGCTATAAAATGTAGAGGTCATCTAGCCCCCTCCCCATGTGTCCAGGACCAGAGGGGGTGAGGCAGAGAAGGATGAGGCAGGGGAGGGGGCAAGAGTTGTACATCTGGGCAATTTGGGGAGGTGAGAGTGGACTGGATGTGGGTCTTAGCAGAGTGGAGAAAAGCAAAAGGGAAGGTTGTCCTCTCAGCTGGTCCAAATTACAACCTGGCATCCAGCTACTGACCATTCCCATTTGCCAGGTGCTTTGATTTAATCATCGCAACACACCTGGAAGGTTGGAGCCACGATCGCCATTTTTCAGATGGGGAAACTGAGGCTGAAGGATGTCTCAAGTCAAGCTTATAAAGCTTGCATGTAGAAGAGGTGGGATTTGAACCCAGGTCTCCTGTCTTCCCAGCTCTCAGGCTCTTCCCAATCCACCTTCATTCCTTTTTTTTTTTAATCTTTTTTTTTTTTCTCTTTTTTTAGAGGAACCAGGGTTGAATCTGGGACCTCATACAGGGGAGGCAGGTGCTCAACCGCTAATCTACACCTGCTCCCTCTTCATTCCTTCTTGAGGTGTGGTTCAGAATCACTAGGGAGCTGCATGATCTCAGGACATCTGGGCAATGGGGCCAGGGGTGTGCAGTTTAGAGCACGTCCTCCAGACGACTCTCAGAGCACACGGATTAAAAACCCTATCCAGCATGGTCAGCTTCCACTCTGGATGCACGTTAGGATCACGCTGGGGATCTTTAAACATTTCTGATGCTGGGTCCCAAGACAGACCAATTGAATCAGAATCTTTGGGTGTAGAGCTTGGTGTCAGCAGGTTCCCAATGTTCCACAGGTGGTTCTAATGGGCAGCCTCAGTAGTAAATAGTTTCAACTTTGTGATCCATTCAGTCTAAGCTACCAAACTCAACTCTGCCACTGTGGCCAAAAGCAGCCACAGATGATGTCAACGAAAGGGTGTGGTTGTATTCCAATAAAACTTTATTTACAAAAACATGGCAGACAGGATTTGGCCCACAGGCCATAGTTTGTTGACTACTGTTCTAAGGTAAAGTTTATTGACCTCATTTCACGAAGAGGCTCAGAGAGGTTAAGTGACTTGCCCAAGGTCATACAGCGAGGAAGGGGTGAAGCTGGGATTTGAAGCCTATTTGGGTTCCAGAACATTCATTCTTAGCCACTATGTTTTGCTCTTGTAAAATGGGAAGAGGTCAATTTTGGTAGTTTTCAATTTTTTTTTTTTTTTTTTTT